>JAIUZE010075380.1:0-241293 GCA_022085475.1 Heliosperma pusillum
ATAGTTCCTCAATCTTACCATTGGTGTCCTTACCTTCCTCTTGTAACATTTTTATGGATGCCATACCCATTTGTTTGTGGTATATTATACTTGGTCGGAAGAACTTTGAATTTTGTGGAATATTAGTGTTGTTAGAATGAATTTGTGATTTGAGGAAAATGGTGTAGATCTAAATTCACCCTATATTGATGATTGGTTGTATCTCTAAGGAAAGGTAGTAAGATAAGTTTGATGATTTTAATGCTTGATGCTTGCCATGACTAATGAGTTGATAGTTCATGGTATTCGATGGCGTAAGTTGAATGAGTTGGCTAGGACTTCTTAACTCATTAGTAATTTAGTCTTTTGGACTTAGAAGTTTAGTATTGTTTTGAAGACCATGCTTATGATATGTCTAAGTGGTGTAAATGAGAAGCTTTAAATGATATCTTGAGGTGCGAAATACTTTTGAGGTTAAGCGACTTCTTGTGAATGGCTTCCTATTGTGTGTTTGTGAGTATAGGCTTGGTGGAAAAGCATTTGGCTATAGTTCTTGGATTTAAAGATATGATCTTATCTTATGGTATCGGAGACTCGTTTGAAGTAGTAAGGTTTCGTTGTAAGTTGAACCATATTACTTGAAGATTATAGATATGAGAGAGATTCGATGATGTGATCTATGATGGAAATACCTTGGGATGTTAATGATGATGTTTGGATTGATGTTTTACTTTGATAATAATGAACTCGTGGGCTATAGACTTGTAAATGACCGAGTATAAGAGAGTATTTGTTAGTCTTTCAATTAAAGAGACCTTTGAGGTTGTGTTGAATATTTGAGCTAAAGGAATGTTATTATACTTGAGTTACAATTCCGCAATTGGGAATCCGTGTGATATGAAAGGATGGATGAATTGGGTTGTAATCGATTTATCAAATCTAGGTGTACCTTACTTTGATGATTGTACGTGGTACGATGGTCCCTTGTAAGAGACCTTTGTTTGGGATGAGTTGCTTTACTATCACCCTAAGTCTGAAAGGAGAAACTTTGTGGATTAAATCTTAAACCCTTACTCGTGCCATCATTCCTTTTCATTTCCATTCTTGAATGTTATTGTCAAGATTGATCTTAGAAATTAACAAGCTCGTACTTTCTTTCTTACTCAGATATCTTCATAACTCTACTATCTGCTTTGTCTCTTCCTCAACCTCGTTTTCCTTTTTCGCCTTCGTCTTTTAATTCCTTCTTATCATAGTCTTTTGATGATGCCTCCTAACGTTCATGGTTTCATGTTCGTCTTCCATAATCTCTTGTGAGGTAGTTTTTCTTTAGCTAATGTAAGGAGTTAGTGATTGTGTTGTGATGATGTACTAAATATGGTACCTACCCACCCTATGGAGTTAGATTCATGTTTTATAGACTATAAGGAATTTAGGATAAATAGGTTGAACCTCTCTTGGTGATTTTAGATTTTGAATCTTGATATTGTAATATCACCTTGAGGATCGAATAAATCGTAATGGTAATTGTTGTTGTTAAGGATTATAGTAGTTGCTTTAAAGATTACTTAAGAATTTATTGTCCTTATGTGTTGGACCCTAATGGGAATAAATACTTTGCGGAATTTGGATTGGATGACACAACTTGAGGAATGTTGTCATAAGCGAAAACCGATGTATTGAGAGTTTGAAGGAGCTAAATAAATTGATTTACGGTCGCATTGCCCTATGATTGGCAAAAGTTAAGTGAATTGAGATTGTGTGACTAATCTCTTTTGAGGATTTGTGTTTTAACTTTTGAAGATGAGAAAGTTCATTGTTAATAACTTAGGATAATGAATTTTGGAATAAATTGGATCAAAGGATTTCATGGTAAGTCTCTTTACCTTGTGGTTAATAGCGATCATGTTTCCCTATATATATACATATATCGTTGGTGGTTTCTAATAAGAGTTTTGATGGAGCTAGGAAGATTAGAGTTTGTAATGAATCTTTCATTTGGATTGTTAGTTATGGAGTCTACCGTGCCGATGGACCTTAGTAGATTCTAATGGGATTCGAATAATTGGGAGTTGTTACTCGAAGTGTCATGTTTATGAAATATTTTGGTAGGAATCTGATGATGGAAAATGTTGAGGATATATTGCACTCTCTTGAGGACTAGATTACTCGTGGAGTTAATGATGTCGAGTTGCGATCGACATTTGAATTGTCATAGATGGAAGATAGTTTTGTGGTTCATTCCTCTCTTTTCCCTCAAATTGATCTTTACTCAATCCGCTACTCGTTAATTCTTTTCCTTTTTAGTCCATTTTTGCTCGTTGGGTCGTACCTCTTTGTATCACGAATTGTGATTTCGATGTTCGAGTCGTTCTACGTTCGTGTAATGTCTTGATATTTGATTTTATCTTTGATAACACTTTCAAATTTCCATATTATATTCCTAATTTAACGTTTCAAAGAAGTTTAAAGATGGTGTGTGTACCCTCTTTTTGGAGAAAATGGATTTCTTTTGCTTTTATATTTGGATTTTGCGTTTGGTTAAATGTTTGCACTTGTTATTGGAGACGTCTGATAACTAGTTCTGCACTTACTAACGTTGTTTTGAATTTCAACTTCACTATTTCGACAATGATTTGTTTGGATAATTAAAGTTCTCGTTCGCGACGAGCATTTTTGAGATCCGTAAGTAAAATTTCACACTTATGAAAATTCTTCTTTAAACCGTTTTCTGGATGAACTTCGTTTCATAAATATTTCTCCCTTATAAAAGTTTTCGTATTAATTTTGTAAACCGATTCTTATTTTTGATACTTTTGTTTTCTACTCTCAAGTTTCGAGGACGAAACTTTTTTAAAAGGTGGGGTGATTGTAACACCCGGAAATGTACCCTATTTTTCTAGTAGAAATATTTTACGAAATCTTTTCAGCGAATTTAAGTTTTAAATTAGCTTTTTATGTTTCGAGTAGAATTTAGAATTTCCGAGTTCGTATTTGGAATTTCTGTGAGATTCCATGAAAATCCCGTCTTAAGGCGAGTTTGACTTTTCTTGACTTTTGAGTCGAGTTTGACTTTTCTTGACTTTTGAGTCGTCTTTGACTTTTCTTGAATTTTAAGTCGTCTTTGACTTTCTTGAATTTTAAGTCGTCTTTGACTTTTCTTGAATTTTAAGTCGTCTTTGACTTTTCTTGAATTTTAAGTCGTCTTTGAATTTTCTTGACTTTTAAGCCGTCTTTGACTTTTGTTGACTTTCCGACTCACCCTTTACATATACTCCCTCAAACCCTAACCTAATTCATTTCTCACAATTCATTTCTTTCCTTATTCTCTTAAGAAACCATCAAACCTTGCCTCCATAGCTTTTTCGATCTTTGAATCATCGTAACTCCTTCGTTCCTTGATAGAATTCACGTAAGTTCGTCTCATTCTTCCCCTCTTACCTTCCTCTATCCGTATTGGTAATAAAATTACCGTCTTTCTCGCTTTTTAAATTATCCGTCTTTCTCAAGGTGAATGATATTCATCTTTTATTATCTAATATTATGTAGGTGGAGATTAGGAAAGCTTAGTAACCGTTTAAAGACGCAAAAAGGTAACGGTGAAGGGTTACTCGATATCATTTACGTGTTTTACATGCTTTATATGCTAGGACTCGTATTTAGAATACGATAAGTAAGTTAGGAATTATGTTATAGATAATGATTGTTGTTGTTGGATGATTGTTGATGATGAATTTTGATTGTTGATAGTTATTAGAGAGGAATTATGAGAATTGGAAATAAAAGGATTGAATTTATGTTGAAGGTTCTCGGGTGACTTGGTCACACATCTCACGGTCGTGAGATGGCATGTCACGGTCGTGAAACCTCATCTCACGGTCGTGAAATACAAGTCACGGTCGTGACTTGCGCAGTTTCACTGCACTGACCCTTTTTGGTAGAATGCTCATATCTCCTTCGTTACTTACTTGTTTTGGGCTTGTGACCACTCGTTGGAACCGTAAGAGGATAAGCTATCACCTCCACTTTGAATTTATGCATTCCCATGTCTAGAACTCTAGTTATGACCGTTTGAAGTGGACCCTTGTTTTCGTTGGTTTTCAAACAATGTTGTTTTGGAGAGGTGATCTATGTTTTTATTCATTATGCTTCATAAACTTTTTCTAATGCTTATGTATCATGTATTAACTCATGTTTATCATATTTAAACTTATATGATTCCCTATTCTCATGTTTTGTGACGGTTTTTGGTATGTTCCCACTTTGAGTCGGTTTTTACAAATGTATGATTTGAGCACTAATGATTTGTGCTATGAACTCTCATTTCCCGGCTACACCCTTATACTCGTTAGACTGGAATGTCGGAGCGATTGGGTGTATCCTTGATGCTTGTATGCATGTTTAGTGGGGATATGACGACGTTGTTAGGAGGCGAACGCAATGCGTTGGTCGACCCGACCGTCAAATGTTGTATACTTGCGAGGTGGTGTTATTGCATGTAGCGTACTAGCTTGACTTTTGACTATAGATCTCTTGCCGCCTCTTTCGTGAATTGATCTACCGAATTTGGGGTACTCGGCATATATATTGTAAGTCCGTGTCTTGGATGTGGAACGTCTTACCACATGTCGAATCGGAACACGTCTTATTCCGAGAGTCTGCCCAGGTTTAGACTAGGACCGTATTATTATCGTCGTCCTACCGAGAGGATTAGAGTCTTGTGTGTACGAAACGTCTTATCGTACATGATTCCAGGAAACGTCTTATCCTGTGAACTTGTTTTGTCTAGGTCATGAGTATACGAAACGTCTTATCGTATACGGTTCCGGAAAACTTCTTATTCCGTGAGCTTCCATTGGCTTGTCTTGCTATTGTACACGATGCTAGTGCGTTTCATTTACCGTGAGAGATGTCGTCAATATATTGGTATGGTTGGATGAATGATTATATGATTGATCATTGAATGACTTGGTATGGTTTGTTTGTCGAGTCTCAATCTTATCAAGTATATGCCGCTAACGGTGAGATGTAAGCCCTAGTGAGTATATAGTGGCCTAAGGGTGTCTTTCCCGAGTCTTTGAATAACATGATGGTTTCGGAATTGATTTCCACATGATCTTATCATTATATATTGTATTGCCTATCTTTTCTTATCGTAACTCACATGTATATCTATATATGCATGATTTTACTTTTGTATTTCCTTATATGTACGTTTAAGGTGATATGGCTGGGAGAACCCGGAGTTACTCCCCACTGACTGTGGCGTTCATGTTTTTCATGAATGAACAGGTTGCTTGCATGGATGGCTTTTTGCTTATGCTATTTTGGGTTCGGGTGTGAGCTAGCGGGCGTTGTCCCTGGATGAAACACCTCTAGACGTTGTTTAGCTAGTTGCTAATTACTTTGTCTTTTGTTAACACTTTGAGAGACTACGTCTCTTATGGTATTTTTATTTAGTTTGTAATATTTTGACACTCCTCGTATTTTTCTATCTTGCATGTATAAAAGTTTTTAAAACTTCATATTTTCCGCTATATAATTCACATGCTTGTATGTTTTATATTTCCGCATTCGCGAGGGTTGTCACATAGTTCGCTTATAGGGAATTAATAACTAAATTGACAAGACCTCTCACATAACTTAAAAAAAAAAATTGAGATTTAGCCTTACCAATTGAAGCACCTATGAATCTCGTGTTCATTAGGGCTACCACGCTCGTGGGTCCCTTTTTACCTCGGGTAAGTAGGGTGATGCGATCACAAGCCAAAATTGGATTGGACTCAACGAGATAAGCGTTATCTTGGAATTAGGAGATGGATTTAGTTGAAACCCGTCAACCAAGAGTTATAAGGGTAGAATTAGTCAAGTATTGACTTACCATTTTTAGATAAAGGTAGCATACGATGACTATTTTTGTCTAAAGATGGGTCTTGGAATCACTTATATAATTTCGTGAGGGGTCATTATATGAGTGACTTGTTTAAAATTGTTTTACAAGTAAATTATAAGCAATGAATGTTTATTTTCCGTTCATATTTTTATTCGCGCAATGACGAATATTTTTCATCTACGAACTTGTAAATCCGTTCAATTGTCGAAAGGAGTTTCCATTATTTTATACGGTAACATTTTGATTGCGATCTCCGTTTAAATCTACGTAGCTAAAGACAAAATAAATTTTATCTTTTGATCCTCATATTCACCATTGCAAATGTCTCTTATGAAGAGTAAATGAATAAGCCACACTTAGTCAAAAACGTTTTGATTTTTAGTGACGTCTTCTCATAACAATGGTACATAAATCTTTTCGCTCCACCGAAAATATTTTAATTTTTGGTATGTCGTCATAATGCTCCTTATCGAGGCTTACCTCAAAAGAGGCCAAATCAGTTGGGACGACTAGGTTAATCGATTTATTTAAAATCGTGAATAACCAAATACCGTAGTCACTTCATGAAAAGTTTATCCTTTTGAACGAAAAACCATGAATGAAATGAAGAATAGTCTTCACAATAATTCTAATATACTTGTCTAAGTAGAGATTCATGAAAGTGAGTGGGAACACTAAGAATGATGTTTATATTCTTAATTGTTAAGACGAGGTTCAAGAGTAAGTTGGCACGAGTTTGTCACAAGGCAAGGGAAAAAGGCAAGACTATTTTGAAATGTAAATTCAAAACCCAAGCAAGGTGTCGAACCCAACTTTTGACGATTCTATTTTACAGTGTAGGACACAAGAAAAGAATCTGCCCCAAGTTTTCTAAAGAGTTAGAAATTGGGTGTACTATTTTCACCCATAATATCTATATGATCGACATTTATTTTGCTAAATGCAATTTTTGGGTATTAGATACTCATTATGGTTTTCATCAATGTATTCAATGCATATAATCATGATTCGTGCGACGACTAACCATGATTAAATGTCGACCTACAAGGGAAATATAACTATAGTAGTTTTATTTCTATAGAGACATATAAAAGTTATAATGTGATCAATCTAGTTTTGGATTTAGAGGTGTACTTTAATAAACGTTGTTATGTACATGACCTCTAAATAAAGAATATAGTATCCACTTTAGTGTACGACACAAGTGTGTCACTTTTGTGAATAGAACAAGCGTTGTATCTTTTTATGCCTATACTTGGTCAATGGTTATCCCATACCAATCAAAGGTAATTATATTCTTGACCTAAACTAGTAATTACTTGTCATATAGATTGTAAAAGGCTCAAAATTGGTGACCCTAATCTAATCTTAATTCTGGATTGTGTAGCACATTAAGAGGCTAGTATTGACAACTATCCCTAAACCTTCTGATTTTGAATCTTATGGTGCGTGCGAATCTTGTATTCAAGGCAAGATGTTTCGTGCCCTTTTTTTATTTAAAAGGAAATCGAACTAGTGAGTTATTGGCCCTATTACATTAGAATATGCGTGGTCCAATAACAAACACAACCAGAGATGGTTATGACTATTTCACTATATTTACCAACAATTTAAGTAGATATTATATTTGATTCTACTTAATGAGGTGCTATGAGAAATCTTCGAAAAGTTCAAAGAGCTTCAATGTGAAATAGTTAATCACAAAGAGTATTAGACAAGGACTTACGAGTAAATCGTAACTATAAATATCTAAGTATTGACTTTGATTTTCACCAAAAGTATTGTGAAATAGTTTCACGAGTTAACTTCTCTAACACACATTATGAGATAAGGTGTTGTTGCATAGAGAAACAGAACCTTATACGATATGATTTTGTCTTTGTCAAGTCAAACTGAGCCATTTGACTAACCTTGGGATCTTAATATTTTTGTCTGCTATTTCTTTTCCCACCATATCAAAGCACATTTAAAACAGTCGGATTTTATTTCATATACGATATGGATAGGTAGCGTACCTAATTTATAAGTCATCCAAATAAAACAAGTGCTCAATAATCCTAAATTAACCACGAGAACAAAGCATTTGTGACTCGTGATGCTGTCTTTCAATAAAAATACGATTATTTCTTGATAAGACAGAGTGGGAGAAAATGTTTCAAGAGCCACAAACAGAGCATATGGTCCGGAAAAAGTTTCCTCATTGCTTGTTCAGTAGTTGTTTCTTCGGAACCTAGGAGGTCAGGTGGAATTTTAGCACTCCTTAATAGTGATGAATTCTTATCTGTGACTTATAAAAGACTGTTTCTAGTCCCAATTTCTTGTTATGGCTTAGAGTCATGTGATTCGCAATGGACTCCATGCATGATGGTCAGGTATGTGACCTGATAAATTTTACTTGAAGAAGTACGACCTCTTCAATGTAAATTGATTTTTCAGATCGAAATTATCATGGATGAACATTAAAATGTTTTCAAAGATAAATTGGTAGGCAAAGAGTTTTGCACCAACCTTATTTCTTCGATTCATTCGAATATACTTAGCGATTACAGTATATCATAATAGTTTGATGTCAACTGGATCTCAAGAACCACCTTCTTGAATATGATTCTAGAAAAGGTAGTATATTTTATATTCACCTGTGAGTTCGTAGATCCTAATTTTCCTAAGTTAATTTGCAAGCTTAAGAGGATGTCTTAAGTAAGCACTAAAGAGTTGGAATTAGTGTGTCAATCATGTTGTAAAATATTTCTCGATATCTCGAGGAATTATGTTTATACATGAAGTTTAGTGGGAGTAATGTGGTGTGCATCAGTCTTATATGTGGAGACATATTGATCATTTTAGATGATGAAATATTTTGGAGAAGTAGAATACATCTTTTAGATATCTGGATTTATGAAGATAAATCTAAAAGGATATTAGCATTAAGTCAAAATTCTTATATTGATAAGAACTTTGACTAGTTCAAGAAAGTTGAACACATGATAATTGATTCCTTTTGCTTCCGTTGCGGGATCAATTATAAACGCTGTGATGTATACACAATCCGACATTTTGCATGCTTTGAGCATGACAAGTCGTTTGCAATCAAATCCAAGTGAGAGTCACTTGATAGCCATAAAGAATATCCTTAAGTACTTGCGAAGGACTAAAGGATATGTTCCATGTGTTTGGAGTTTAAAATGAGTTGCGTGTAAGGGTTACACAGACTTCTGTTTCCAAACAGATCAAAGTGATTTGAAATCACGAGATGGCTGTGTTTTATAGAAGATTTATCTGTTGGAAGAGTTCCAAACAGAAAAGACTATTGGAAAGGTTCCACGTAGGAATGACATTTTCAAATATAAATGTCATGTATCCGCTGGAATTGTTCCACGCAGTTTATCATTGCGGATTTCACAACGGAAATAGAGTACATTGCATCATATGATGATGCATATGAAAGTAGCTTGGATTCGACAGTATTGGAGGGACTAGAAGTAGTTCCTATAGTTGTATATCCTATCCCATGATACTGGTAAAACAGTGGGAGCTACCTTTAGGCCAAGAGTCCTAAGTCTAGATTCAAACCTAGACACGTACTCAGAAAGTTTTATGTAATATGAGATTACATAGACAAAAAGAAATAGCGATCAGAACGATGGGAGAGATGCAAGTATTGCTAATCCATTAGCTATGCTTTTGCAGGCTGAACATGATAGTCATGTCATTTCAATGGGATTGAAATATGCACCTGAATTGCTAGAGATTATGAGATATGAAATTATTGATAACGTATCAATTTTTCCAAATATTAGATAATCGCATTCATTGTTAGAGTTTCATTAAAAACTCCTTATTTAGTTTGACTAAATTTTAATACTTTGTTTATCCGAATTGGTTGAAAGAAAAGTTGAACCCAATTCAAGTGAACAGGATGAACTTAGTGTTTTGTCCCTAGTCACTCATTTGAGGTGACGTCTCGAAGTGACTAGATTGTAAGTCGATCGATGGTTGGTTCAGCACCATGGGGTCATGGAGATGACTGGTCGTTTACATAGACAGACTGTGGAGACATTCTGTCGGGCAGTGACCATAATAGAGTCCCTTATCAAAATTGTTGAAGCATGGTCGTGGCGGGGATTTCTATTTTATTCCTATGAGTCGATTTTTTAGACTGGCGACCATTTACCTGAGTCGGTGTAGTTTCCGATTGACTTTGGTTTTTGTGCTAGGTCGTGTCGTGAAAGGAGGCTGATGGACATCTTCTGGGTCATGGTGATCTGCATCATACAGTGTAAGATGGGTCAACATGAATTGTCCACCCACGTTGGGTATTAACATCTTCGGGCCACTCGAGGAGTAGTAACTGGAAATGCGTGGCCACGCTCGGAAGAGATCTCTGGTAGATTTTCCGGTCAGACAGTTACTCTCCCAGATCGAGAAAACCACTCTATTTATAATTTCAATTGCAAGTGCGACCTGTAAGACACCTTGCAATGAGTGGAGGATGTGACGCAAAAGAGACAAGAGAATCGGTATCACACAACTTGTAGGACAAGTGGGAGATATTGTTGGAGTTGGAGTCCTTCACAATAGTGTCGCGCTACATGCACAACTTGTATCGGACAAGTGAGAGATTGTTGAGTAAGTGTCCTCCACAATATTGCATTTATATAATAATCGCATTTGGAATATATGTGGCCTGATTAGTAATATTTTGATACTCCACGTCAGTTGATTAACGTAAATCGGTAACGCTTGGCTGACTAGAGTTTGACGTTATTGTCGTATGACGGCGGTAATCAACTGATCCCTTTAGGTCACACCTATAGGATGAGACCCAAATAGAATACTAATTATTTGTATACGATACAGTTTAATTAGAGCATTACATATATTTGATATGTACGTTTAGTTACGAGAGTTATTTATTGGAAATTGAGTTAGGAACTCATTCCACTTATTTTTATTAGTCAATTATACGATAACTGACTAAATAAATTTTACGTCTTATTTTAATACGATTAAATAAGATTTAATTTAGTGATTAATCGTTAATTCATTTTAGTTGAGGTTATGCATACATTTTGAGGTAGAGGTAATTAGTTAATTATATTTACAAAGAGTTGTAAAATAAATTAACTAACATTGTGGGACCCATTATATATTGATATAATGGTATAATATCACTTAAAAGTTAAGTACATATTGTTTATTAATTTGTGTCATATAATTGTTATATGATCAAATTAACACTTAATTATATAAGATAATTAAGCATGTGATCAAAAGTATTTGTGGGACAAATATCAAAAATCAATATGGACCATTTTTGCTACATGTGAGCCGAAATTGTGCTCTTGTAGAGCAATGATGATTGTTCTTATTTTATTAGCACACTTATTCACATGATAGTGACATTGCCTACACTACTTTCATCATTTTGTACAAATTAACACATAAAGCATTTGCATGTAATTTAAAAATTGGCACATATATACCCATTTGCTATGTGTGTGCCGTGAGATAGTAACAAGAAAAGAACAAGAGTTGTTCTTGTTTCTTGCTCATGCTTTTAATTCATATTTCATGTCTTTAACTCTGTATACACTAATATTCATCTATATTACTAGAGTAGTAATATTATTTATATTAGTAAAAGATGAAATCTCTTCTTATTATCTAGTTAATAATAAGCTTAGATTATTTGGGTTTAGTCTTGGGTGCAACAAGAAGGAGACCTTCTACTTTGGAGGTTGTTTTATGGAGGATCATCCATTATTTTCATGCTCAAGAACAATAAGAAAAGAGTTTCTTATTGTGCCCATTTTGCCAAAATTTTCCAATGTAAGAAAATTTCATCTTATCTTTATATTTATGCTTTTATATTTGCATGCATGATAACTAGATCCTAAATCATTAAGTTAATATAATTTAATGAACTAATTAGAGGAGTCTAATTAGAGGTCTAGGAGTTTCAAAAACGTGATCAATCTCTACTTCCACCATAACACGAGCAAATCCCAACAACTTCTTCTCAATGGTAGCATCATCAATTCTGACGAAACGACCTATCAAACCAGCCAACTTCTCCAAACATTTAACCCCCCAAAACTTCAAGTCCAATCCTGTTAATTTGACCCATATTGGAACTTTTTTGACAGACACTTTGGATATCTTAACATCAGGCGACCATGCTTTAAGGACAATAGGTTTCCCATCAAACACTAACATACCATTTTCCAGAATAACTTTATGATGCTCAGGTTGACCAATCCGAACTACAAACAAGCCATTAGGAAGGAAAGAAATAGAAGAAATTTCATACCCATTCCATATCCTACGAAGAAACCCCTCAAGAACATTGCGTGGAGGGTTAGTTCCCATAACATAACCATAGATTGACCATTTCCAATACTCAACTTCTGCTTCTACATCCTCAATAGACAATTTCAATCCCGTGCTCCTTTTTTCCCCAACATTGGTTTCAATCTCAGAGATAGGTGCCAGTCTAGAAGTAGAAGGAACAACATCTTTGCCCTTCTTCTTAGATTGAACCACAGTCCATTCAACTGTTTCATTCTCCTCCTCGTATCCATCATTCTCAGTATTATGAAACAATGAAGCTGCTGTTCTACGAGCGTTTTCAGTTTCTTCCACTAAATTCTCAACATGACCAATACGTTTTGACTTATTTGAAGAATTCATCACATTAATACTGTTACTATTATTACTACTATTATTATCACTTAATGAATTATTATTATTATTTTGATTTAATTGATTAGTAGAGTTAGGATGATTACTAGCTTTCTTCTTTGCCATTGCAAAATAGACACACAACCCTAGAAAAAGTTAGAGCTTTCCTTCTCTCTAACTTTCTCTCTCATTTCTAACTTAAAACACCATTTGTTGATAATTGTTAATGAGTATTGATGATTGATGATGATAGTTGATGTTTTTTAATGTTCATTTGTGTTAAGTGATTATTTTCGTGCACATGCTGTCCCAGCCGGTTGACCGGCCGCCGGTCAGCTGACCAGCTGGGAGTTGGCTGATGTTTTATTAGTGTTACTTAATAATTTTGGTGTTAAGTAGGTCTCAGCCGGCCGACCGGGTGAGACACACCCATATCTTTCCTTCTTTTTCTCAAGTAACATATGGTCCAGCCGGGTAGCCGGTAGCCGGTCCACTTGACCGGCTGGATCACCCTGTATTTTCAATTGTTTTCATTTGTTACCAAAACGCCAGCCGGGTAGCCGGCGGCCGGTCAACCTGACCAGCTGGCACATGCTGCCATTCTCATTTCTATTCTTTCTTATACTTTCATTTATAATAGTTTGCATGGTTCGTTTATCGTATAAATTTACGTAATAGCTTTAAATATTCATGTTTAGAATATATGATATCCCATTCGCTTGTATCGCATGTTTTGCGACGGTTTTTCATATATCCCCCTTTGAGTCGGTTTTACATGTGCTATGATTTGAGCACTAATTGTTGAGTTCTATGAACTCTCATTTCCCCGGTCATACTTTATAACCGTTAGACTTAAGTGTTGGAGCGGTGAAGTGTAACCGTGATGCCGTTGTGCATTTGTTTAGTGGGGATATGACGACGTTGTTAGGAAGCGAACGCAATGCGTTGATCAACCCGACCGTCAAATGTTGTATCCTTGCGAGGTGGTGTCATTGCATGTAGCGTACTAGCTTGACTTTTGACTATAGATCTCTTTCCGCCTCTTTCGTGTGGTTTAGCCGAATTTGGGGTAATTGACGTCCTTGTATGTTCGAGTCTTGGATGTGGAACGTCATACCACATGTCGAATCGGGAAATGTCTTATTCCGAGAGTCTGGCCACGTTTAGACTAGGACCGTATTATTATCGTCGTCATACCGAGAGGATTAGAGTCTTGTGTGTACGAAACGTCTTATCGTACACGATTCCGGGAAATGTCTTATCCCCTGAACTTGTTTGTCTAGGTCATGAGTATACGAAACGTCTTATCGTATACGGTTCCGGGAAATGTCTTATTCCGTGGGCTTTCACTGACTTGTCTTGCTATTGTACATGATGCTAGTGCGTGTGATAAGTGATATTTTGTATTGATTTATCCCCCGTTTTAGCTCAATTTCCATACGATTTATGCACTTTGTTAAGTGATTAACGAGCTAATATTGCTATTCTAGTTGTTTTGCGTGTTTTGACTCGTTTTATAGGAAATGAAGCGGTTTTGCTATATTTTCCTACTTTATGGAGCAAAGACACTAGGATACGAGTTTTCAAGGTATTGATGATAGCCAGTTCACGATTTGATTATGATTCCGCTACATCTTTCCTCGAATAGACTCAATTTGGATTTTGGCTTTGAACTTTAAAAGAAAACTCAACCCAAGTCAAGAAAAGATCAGCCCAAGCCCAATTCCGTAATGCATTGACCAAAGACTAAGGCATAGGATTCCGTGCCTAAGATGAAAAGACGGAAAATCCGACTTACACAAAAACCCGATCAGATTACCTGTTACCCGATCGGGTATTTCTGCAAGAAGACGTTACTTGGCTCTTCTTCAATCCGAGCTTAAATGGGTGGTTTAATGCTTTGACTAGGGTACGAATTTGCAAGAGGGATCAGCAACCATGCATCCCTATAAAAGCCAATGATCATCCAAGCATCTAGGCATCCAATCTTAGAATCATCAACCTTTACAATAATCCAATTATCTATTATCATCTTTACATATCTTTTAGCACATTTTCTTACAAGTTTTTATAGTTTTCTTAGTATTTCTCTAGTGTTTACTTAGCTTTTGTTTTTGGATATTTGTTCTTACTTTCACTCTTATATACTCATATTCCATATCGGTAATTCTCTAATCTTGATTTACTTATGCAATTTTAGTCATCATGAATTATAATCTCACTAGTATCATTTTCATAATATTGTTGTTATTAGGAAATCAATCTATAATTAATCTAGTAAAAACCAAAATATTATTTAGCATGTCACATTTTAATTTACCTAATCATATAATCCTAAAAATTGTTATTAGAATCATTGTTAACATAATCACCATAATCACTTTAGTATTTATATTTCATAGTTTAATTTCGTACATCTTTTTCTTGCTAAAAATTGTTATTAGATAGTTTACTTTATTATTATTGTCTTGTTTATTAGTTTAGTTAGTTAGACTTTCAATATTGTTATTTAAATATCGTCTTTAGATAGAATTTAGTTGCTAATATTCAGATCAGAGGGTTTCCCCGATCGGGTACGTGACAACCCGATCGGGTAAGTCTTCTGTTCTGGGTTTTTTGTTTTGCAATTTACATATTTGTCATTTACATATCGTCATTTATATATTTGTCATTTTATTTCATGTTAATAGTTTAGACAACCATCTCAAGTGACTCGAATCTAAATGAAAACCAATCCATAGTAATTCATAAGTAACACGTACTCCCTGAGGATCGACACCCTACTTCCCTAATTACATTCCTTATGTTGTTAGCCTAAGTGCGGGTAATTATTTTTGTTTCGGGACTGCGACAGAACCGACTAAATTTTGGCGCCGTTGCCGGGGAGCACGGCTTTGTTTATATATGAATTGTTGGTTTTTATTTCTACCATTTTTAGGTGCAACCGTACCTAATTCATTTCTAACTTTCTCTTTTGTGTTTTTCTTGTAGGTTGATAAAATGGTGCTAACTAGAGAAGATCCAAGGTACCGGGTTTTTGAGCTTGCCAGTGGGATCCTAAGGGTCCATTTGACTTTGATTGCTCTCATCGAGGGTAACCAATTTAGAGGAAAACCAAACGAAAACCTGTCACATCATCTTCAAACCTTTTGTGAGTTTTGTCAAAACATTGTGAGGGAGGGAATCACCCAAAACGAAATTAGAGAAACACTTTTTCCTTTATCACTAAAGGGAGAAGCCAAATGGTGGTTCACCCGTCGCTTAAAGGAAGCCACAAGACCTATGCAGTGGGAAGAGATTGTCGTCGCTTTTCACCGTAGGTTTAGAACCAATTTGTCAAACCTATCAACTAAATCACAAAAAGAAAGAGGGGAAGGTTCACAGCCCAATGGGGGAGAGCGAAAGAAGAGTCGAGTGGAGACTTCAAATGAAGTTGACACTACAATTTCCTTAGCTTGTCCCAATCAATCTAACGAAACCACCCCAAAGATCACATTATATCGCCCCAAAGTTTTCAATCCATTTACCTCAATTACAACACCATGTGAACTTTGTGGTGGGATAGGGCATGTACCTCAACGATGTGGGAACAAACTCACACCCTTAAACCCTTTTCACCCACAAGTTCATCAAACCCAATTTACTCATACACCACAATCCCCACCTTTTCAAAATGGTCTAATAGATGTCAAGTTAAGGGAGATAACCCAAACCCAACATAACATGAGCTCTTACTTCCTTTCTAACCTAAACTCACTCAAGTCAGCCATTTTATCTCTCCAAAAGAGAGTGGAGGAGTTAACCCCATCGAGTTCTAGTCATAATACCCAGGAGAGAGACGTGCCATCAATTGTCAGAATTGACATGATTAGTGACAAACCTTGTGATCACCCTCTTGGGAATGGAAAGAGTAAGGAGACAATTTATAGGTTACCCCATGAACTTAGCAACAATCCAACACTATCCAAACCAACCAAAGCCCCTACACATGAGGAGACATCTCGTCTCAAAGCTTTGATCATGTCAATGATAAAAGCACAAGGGAAATTGGAAGAAAGGATTGAAGAGGCAACTTTGGCAACAAACGAAGCTTTTTCAAAGTTAGAAGCAAGGATTGGCAAGATATCTAAGGAAAAAGAAGCAACCAAGGATAATCACAAGGAACCTAACCTTGAAGAAGGGAAGATCCTCATTCCCTCCAAACTTAAAGATCCAGGTTGTTTCAACATTTCTTTCACAATGTGTTTTCATAAGGTAAGAGGTGCATTGTGTGACTTAGGAGCTTCAATTAGCGTCATGCCTTTTGATGTCTATCATGAACATTGCCCCATACAAATGAAATTCACTAGTACTAGCCTTCAACTTGCCGATGGATCTATGCATACTCCGGCAGGAATTGTGGAAGATGTCCCAATACGGATTGGGTACTTCCTCATCCCCGTCGATTTTTATGTAATATATTCAAAGGGAGAAAGGGATGACCATATCATATTAGGGAGACCCTTCCTAAATACGGTTGGAGCTTGTATTGACGTGAAAGGAGAAAGGATCACATTTGAAATAGATGGATCGAGTGCCACCTTTGACAAAAAG
This sequence comes from Heliosperma pusillum, assembly GCA_022085475.1. Lineage (NCBI taxonomy): Eukaryota > Viridiplantae > Streptophyta > Magnoliopsida > Caryophyllales > Caryophyllaceae > Heliosperma > Heliosperma pusillum. The sequence goes on from JAIUZE010075380.1 coordinate 17,147, forward strand.
GGGGATGTGTTGAGTGTTGGGGATGGCGACCTAGAGGCTTTCAAAGCTGCGGAAGCATGAAGAATGAGAATGCCATGGGTGTTGGCAAAAAGGTAAATGTGGAAACTCAAGGACGAATCCAGCTACTAGGAGCTAAAATCCCTTCATAAGGCTTAAGGGGGGATAGAACAACAAAGTCTAGCATGACTCAAAAATGCGCTTGTCGGGAGGCAACCCGTCTTTTTCTTTTCTTTTTCTTTATGCATTTTCTCTTTTACTTATTAGACAATGATTTTTATTTTGGACTATTTTATTTGGACTTTATTTTTGGATTTTATGTTGTAATAGTTAGGAACATTTTCTTCTTTTTACTTGTTATTATGCATGTTTCGTATATCGTTTTTCATACTTAGAATCAGAGGACCTATTGAGACAAGACGAAGCTATCCTTGGCACAAGTTGTCAAGATTACTAAGGTTAGTAGGTATGTGCAAGGACATAGCCCAAAGGTAAGAGCAATTGGCAAAGAAAATAGAAACAAAAACCGGATCCGCAGGTTTCCCCGATCGGATCCATGTCTACCCGATCGGGTAAATGGCCTGTTTCGTGTTTTACTCTATTTTCTTCTATAAAACCCATTTGCTACCCTTTTGCTTGCTACCTTATACCCGTGTTCTTCAATCTCAAAGCTGAAATTTTCTCAAAACCCTCAATTCTTAGTCTATTCTTGCAAAATTTGTTCCTATAGTTCATCAAGAGCAACTTCTAATCATCATCAAGTAAGTTATTTCTACTTTAGTTACTTCAATCTCTCTATATTTTTCAGAAATCCAACATAAACAAACCCTAACTCCAATTTGGGGGTTCTTGATTTTGATTGCAAAACTTGTTTAAATTGGATTTCTAATGATTCTTACATGCTATAGAGTGAATTTTAGTGATTAATTAGGCTGATTACTTTGATTTGGATGTTCATTTGCTAATTAGGATACTCATCTTTACTTTATGCTAAGAGCTTTTGCTTAAGTGGTAGTATGATGCTTGAATTCATGCCTTATACTATGAACTTATGATCTTATTATGATAAATTAGCATTGGTACCTTAGGTAGTAGTCAAACTCATGATTCAAGTACATGTTGCTCACCTAATTAACATATTGCTATGCTTATAACATCTATTTGTGCTTAAAAGATAGCATGACAATGTTTTACTAAGGTCACTATACTTGAATTTGTGCTTAAAGCTTTAGTATTATAACACTTATGCTATCCACTTGTGTTTATGAATGAAGTGTTTTAATACTAGTTATTTGTAGAAAATGGCACCTACACTAAGAAAATCAAAGAGGGCAAGAACCTCCACTCAAGGAGAGAGTAGTAGAGCACAAGAGGAGGATATTGAAATGCTTGAAGCTAATGAACAATCCGAAAGTCAGGGGAATGCTATGCATGATCCTAGCTTCCCGGATGTAGAGTTTAGCTCACATGAGCAATGGCAAAAATGGTGCGTTCTCAAAAGCAAAGGTATGAGGGCTACCAAGTTCCTCAATGTTTCTTCCTTAAGGCATATGAAATTTCTTGAGCATGTTAAAGTGTTATTTAGGGGTCTAAGTATGACTGCTAGCATGAACTTTAGCTATGAGACCTACCCCCAATTAACTCTTGAATTTTTGAGTTCATTCGAGTTGCATCGGTCTAGAAATAGAAACACTATGCCTCAAGTTCGGTTTCGCTTGTTTAATGATGATTATAGTATGAACTTGGAGAACTTTGCTAGTTATTTTGGTCTCACCACTGAAAATACTGTTCCCTCACCTCCGGAAGGCTTTGATGTTAGCCTGCTTTGGAGTGCTATTTCGACTTACCCCGTCTCTCGTTGAGACCACGTCCCACACCAACATATACATCATCCCGCCATTAGAATCTGGCAAAGATTCATGGGATGGACTTTTTTGGGTCGTGCTGAACCTCATTTGGTGAGACGAGTAGAGTTGACCTCATTTGGGTCGTGCTGAACCTCATTTGGGTCGTGGATGGTGATGAACCGTGGTCTGTTAGTGTACCGTATCATTTTGCTGTTCAGTTGACCAAAGCTATTAATCCTAAGAACACAGCCATTGTCTATGGAGGTCTTATTACTCACCTAGCTATGAGAGTTTGTGGCTTTAACCAAGCCACCACCGACCTTCAGGCATTGACTACACCTCCCACCGAGATGGGAAATGGGTTGGATTATGCTTATTTTGTTCAGCTCAACTGGTTTCGTGCTTCTCACCCCCATATGATTTGGAGGATTGCTGGCCGTGATTCGGTCAAGTTGACCGCCGAGGTAGAGCAAATTCCATTTCTTCGGCAGCGACCTCACTTCAAGAGGGTGAGGCTATCTTACCCCGACCTACCTACTACCTTCCTGTTGGGGATATTACTCCCATTGACCCCCCTGTTCAGCTTAGATCCAGCCGCCCTGAGGTTGGATCATCCTCTCAATCGACCCATGCTGAGGGCGATGTAGCCGCCATGTTTGAAGCTTTAACATTGTCCGTCAATAGAATTCAGTCCGACCAACAGCTTGCTTTGCACCCCATATATGACCACTTTGCTAGGCAAGGTGTGATTAGACCCGAGGGCCCCCACCCGTCTTTTTATACTTGGCCCGAAGGGAGGTATGGTGCTGCTTATGGTGCAGGTGTGCCGCGAACCGGACCTGATTATTGTGGAACCGATTATGGCGTCGAGAGGTTTGGAGGGTATGGAGGTTATTTTCCTGATCACCAGGTGGAAGAGTATCAGACCTTTGGAGCCAGCAACCCAACCGGGATCTTTCCTTCTCATGGTAGTTATCATTCTGCAGATGATACCCACTATGCAGATGCTTCTGGATCCGCACCCGAGCCACCTCCTTCTGAGAGGAGAGGCCGTGGCTGGTGGCCTTTGTGATTTGATGATGAGCTCCCCTTGTTTATACTAGCTTGGGGGAGGCTAACCATTTTGTAAGAATTTTATTTCTTTTCTTTATTTTTCACATTTTTAGTTTTTATTTTTTTATTTTTTTTTTTTTTTTTTTTTTTAGCCCCTTTTCCCATTAGAATTTCATATCGTTTCTCTGTTCCATGTGCTATTAGCCGTTTCTCGGTTTGTTTCTGTTATAATTGCATGCACATTGAGGACAATGTGAAGTTTTAGCTTGGGGGAAAATTTGCATTTAGGATTGCATTTAGATTTTTAGTTTTCTTTTTAGTTTATTTTCTTTTAGTTTTCTTAATTTCTTTTTAGTTTTTATAGGAAAAAATCAAAAAACACAAAGAGAAAAGATCGTTTCCATCTTACATTTCTTATTTTATAGTTTTTATAAGCTGATGTTTCGTTTTATTATGAGGAATTATGCATTCATGGGGATGTCTTGTACACAGTAGGTAGGAAATTGCATTTGGACTTAATTAAGCTTGATCTTGACTTTGGCAAGCTACTCATATTGTAAGGTAGAGCCTCCAGTGGTCGGTACATCTGAACCCGATCCCAGTTTAGGAGTGAGTAGTTTCTCCTTATAGTCTGTGTTACATCAAAACGCATAAGTATGGTTTTTATTCCATTTTCTATAAGTATTACTGTCATGATCTACATTTTGAAGCCATTCAATCTCTTGTTCACGTTTCACAAAAACACCCTTCTTTCTAGCTACATTATAACTTTGCCTACCCTTGTTGAGCTAGTAACCAACTATATGTGTAGGGGTGTTCTGTGCTTTTGCGATGTTATGATAATTCCACCATTTGGTGTGAGCTGTCTCGGGATTACTGATTTCCGGGTTTTGATGTGAAAGAGAAAAAGGAAAAAAAAAAAAAGGAGCTTTGAAAAATGATGAGAAAAGAAAAATGAAAAAATGAAATTGAAAGCTCAAAAGAAAAAAGAAAAAAAAATAAAAGAAAAGAGGAAAAACGCTTCCATGAAATGAAAAGAAAGAAAATTATGGAAGTCGTATCTTGATTCTAATGTTTAATAAGCCAATATGCTGCTTTTGGCTTTGACTATTGTTGATGGGAATTGGTATGATTTGGATTGAGTATCCACTACACATTTGGTTATTACTAGCTTGACTTTAAGCTCCACATGACCAAATTCATTTGTCCACTTTCTTACCCAAATTTCTCAAGCCTCTTCTTTACTTTACTAGTGCTTCTTACATTATAATTTGATCATGATTAGTTTTACTTAATGATTTTGGATTGTCTACCATACTAGACTGCGGACACATTCTTATAAGTTGTAGATAGGTGAGTGTCACTTAAAATTTGAACCAATATTTCCTATTTTTAAAAAAATTTGAGTGATGAGTGTACCGTGAGAGTCCATTGTCAAAAAGATCATGCAAGAGCTGAAAAGGTCCGAAGAATATTTTCTATGCTGCGCCGTTATGTAAATCTCAACCATGTTTCGCATTTTTCTTTCGCCCTTGTTGCTGTGGGTTTATGATTCATCTACTTGTAAGAGCTTACTTTTTGAGATTTGTATGATAGATTGATCATCATTAGCTACCCTTGTCCTAGTTATGATTGTTATATTTGCTTGAGGACAAGCAATGGTTTAGCTTGGGGGAGTTTGATAAGTGATATTTTGTATTGATTTATCCCCCGTTTTAGCTCAATTTCCATACGATTTATGCACTTTGTTAAGTGATTAACGAGCTAATATTGCTATTCTAGTTGTTTTGCGTGTTTTGACTCGTTTTATAGGAAATGAAGCGGTTTTGCTATATTTTCCTACTTTATGGAGCAAAGACACTAGGATACGAGTTTTTCAAGGAATTGATGATAGCCAGTTCACGATTTGATTACGATTCCGCTACATCTTTCCTCGAATGGACTCAATTTGGATTTTGGCTTTGAACTTTAAAAGGAAACCTCAACCCAAGTCAAGAAAAGATCAGCCCAAGCCCAATTCCGTAGTGCATTGACCAAAGACTAAGGCATAGGATTCCGTGCCTAAGATGAAAAGACGGAAAATCCAGATTACACAAAAACCCGATCGGATTGCCCAATACCCGATCGGGTATTTCTGCAAGAAGACGTTACTTGGCTCTTCTTCAATCCGAGCTTAAATGGGTGGTTTAATGCTTTGACTAGGGTACGAATTTGCAAGAGGGATCAGCAACCATGCATCCCTATAAAAGCCAATGATCATCCAAGCATCTAGGCATCCAATCTTAGAATCATCAACCTTTACAATAATCCAATTATCTATTATCATCTTTACATATCTTTTAGCACATTTTCTTACAAGTTTTTATAGTTTTCTTAGTATTTCTCTAGTGTTTACTTAGCTTTTGTTTTTGGATATTTGTTCTTACTTTCACTCTTATATACTCATATTCCATATCGGTAATTCTCTAATCTTGATTTACTTATGCAATTTTAGTCATCATGAATTATAATCTCACTAGTATCATTTTCATAATATTGTTGTTATTAGGAAATCAATCTATAATTAATCTAGTAAAAATCAAAATATTATTTAGCATGTCACATTTTAATTTACCTAATCATATAATCCTAAAAATTGTTATTAGAATCATTGTTAACATAATCACCATAATCACTTTAGTATTTATATTTCATAGTTTAATTTCGTACATCTTTTTCTTGCTAATTTACTTAATCACATAATCATATAAATTAGATTAATTCTAATATTGTAAAATTATCATTGTGTAAATAAAATAAATAGAGTTGTAATATTTGAAATGATTTACGAGTTGAATGAATTAAAAGAAGAGTAGTTACCAATTGAACCATCTAAATTGTTTCTTCCTTTGGTCGTGTCAAATTCTATAACTTTGTTTAGTGGCCATAAACAATTGTTTGTATTAGTCATTTCTATCTTTATAACGAGAGTTGGGATAGGAATTAGGACTATCAATAGGGGTTTAGTGACTTGACCATGCTGAAAGGACGTTAGGACCCACTAAAAGGTCGGTACAAATCCGGAAGGAATATACCGCTACAAGGCCTAGACAACCATAGTAATTCTAATATTGGTATCTATGAGACTTTCAATTAATTTTACATGTATTTCTCTTTCACTATATCAACTTGATTAGTTAGTTTACTTTACCGTTTTAGATAGTTTATTTTAATTGTTGCTTAGTTAGTTTACTTTATCTTCATTTTATTTCTATTCTTAGATAAGTTTATTTTATTGTTATCTAGCTAGTTTATTTTATCGTCTTTCTATTCTCGTTCTTAGATAGTTTACTTTATTATTATTGTCTTGTTTATTAGTTTAGTTAGTTAGACTTTCAATATTGTTATTTAAATATCGTCTTTAGATAGAATTTAGTTGCTAATATTCAGATCAGAGGGTTTCCCCGATCGGGTACGTGACAACCCGATCGGGTAAGTCTTCTGTTCTGGGTTTTTTGTTTTGCAATTTACATATTTGTCATTTACATATCGTCATTTATATATTTGTCATTTTATTTCATGTTAATAGTTTAGACAACCATCTCAAGTGACTCGAATCTAAATGAAAACTAATCCATAGCAATTCATAAGTAACACGTACTCCCTGAGGATCGACACCCTACTTCCTTAATTACATTCCTTATGTTGTTAGCCTAAGTGCGTGTAATTATTTTTGTTTCGGGACTGCGACAGAACCGACCAGCGTGCCATTAACCGTGAGATAATATGTTGTCATATTCGTATGAATGGATGGTTGTTGTAAGTTGAATTATACGTGAACATTGAGTTGGACTCTTGCGTGAAATAGATGATTGACGTGGTTTATACGTCGAGTCTCTATCTTATCAAGTATATGCCGCTAACGGTGAGATGTAAGCCCTAGTGAGTATATAGTTGCCTAAGGGTGTCTTCCCCGAGTTTGTCTATAATCTGATGATTACAGTTTTGTACTTCATGCGCCTATATCTTAAATATTGAAATGTCTATTTATCCTTCTCGTAATTCACATGTGTATATATATATATATGCATGCTTCTATTCTGTATTACCGTTTAAGTATGTTATTTGTGATATGACTGGGAGAACCCTGAGTTACTCCCCACTAACTGTGGCGTTCATGTTTTCATGAATGAACAAGTTGCTTGGATGGTTTTGCTTGTGTTTTTGGGTTCGGATGTGAGCTAACGGGCGTTGGCCTTGACGATTCACCCCTAGACGTTTCTTAGCTAGTTTGCTAATAACTTTATGTTTGATCACGTTTTGAGAGACTACGTCTCTTTGTAGCATATTCTACTTTAGGTATATTTATTTGACATTCCTCGTACTTTTATTTTGGCATGTAAAAAGGTTTTAAAAATACCGTATTTTCCGCTATATAAATCGCATGCTTGTTATGTTTTATTTCCGCTATCGCGAGGGATGTCACAAGTTGTGTATCTAATTGTATTATTAGACTTATATATTTAAGTAAATAATAAATATTACAATATAATCATTTAAAATCTAATAAAAATACAAATTTAAAATATTATATCTTTTGTGGTTCTTGATTTATCAACCCACTATAGTTTTTAAAACTCGATCTCCTTAATTTATGTCGTTCACTAAAGGAAAAGGCAACTAATAGAACTGACGAGGGTGGGTTATTTAAAGTTTTTACTGAATTTTTTGTAATTTTTCAATTTGTAATTTTTTTATATTGAGAATATATTCGTAATATTTTAGCAAATGTAATGAATATCATGCATTTTCATGTACAGTTGGTCTTATTGAATACGGTCATTATCCATCTTTATTGAAAACGGGTCGAATATTTTCTCATAAGGGGCCAAGTGGGAGGGCAAGTGAGGGTTTAAAATGGATCATCACCTGTCGTTCCACTTGTCCCCTTGTGAGAGAAGATTCGACCCATTTACTATGAAGACTGATAGTGGACATTTTCAATGAGAATTTGTATTTCATGTATGATTTTGTAAATTTGATTGTGTGTAATTGTATAGTGGATAGAATTGTAGATGGTCGACTTACATGAATAAATTCAAGTCCCTAAAATCAAGGAAAAGAACGATTGAAACAGAATGACATTTTTAATTACTGAAATGAAGGAGCTAATAGAATGGCTTAAAAAACTCTGTTGTTTGTAACGTCGGCCATCTATGATTAGTTCTTCTTTAGTAGCCAGTCAGTTATTTCTGGATCATATGACTGTTCAAACTTCAAAGTGGTCTAAACCAAAAAGTCGTATTTGAATCAGCCAAATAATCGCTGGACCAATCAAAACAAGGCATTCAACCACTTTCAGAATGCTGGTCTTCAACAGATCAACCACTTCTTGGATTATTTTACTTCTAAAAATGTAAGGACATATTTCCTCTACTCCATCTCCTTCAAAAAAGGGTGATTTCAAATGTGTACTCATGCAACAGTTTTTCCGTTAATGATTTTGCCGGTTGACATCTCTTCTAATTTGTCGTAAAAAGGGTCAATTAATAGTCGCTGAATTTACAAATTCAAAATGAATCAAGGGTAATTATCTACGGAATAACTTTTACGGAGTATTTCATAGCAGGAATAGAAGTTTTGGTCTAATAAAATTCAAAACTTTCTATTAGAAAATCCGGTAAATCGAAAAGTTGTAATCCATCTTTAATTTTCAAACTGGCTGAGATACTATGATTTAAGAATGGTTCAGGCCTCAAGATCTTGTAAATTTTGCTAAAATTTAACATTGCTGTATATTTGTACAAAGCACCCTACCTATAATTTTATTTCGGAGATCGGAATGCACCATACCCTATATTCTACTGGCATTGGGGAGAACAGAACAAAATACAGCATCTTAAAAACCCAGTAATATTTATACAAGTAGCTAACTGGAATGTCATCATTATTACATATATACAGGCGATCCTTAAGATTAACAAGATGGCATACTTTTCGCCAACTTTACAAAAACAAAGCCTTATTAGTTATTACAAACCATCTGTATTATAAAACCCTAATATTTGCTATGATAGTAGCCTTTCCTCCTATCATCAAACTCTCTCAAGGTAGTATAGTACCAAATGTAAGCACATCACTTTCTACGTATCTCATTCTCTTTGGTTGTTAATTTTGTTTTTGACTTGTACACTTGAACCCTCAATGCTGATTTGGGTTACTTCAAGCATCGCCCTCATCGAAAATATCCAGAAGTGAAAGAGCCTGTAAACACAGCAAGAAGACGCATAAACATGAATGATTCACAAGTTATATTAGAAACATTATGCCAGGAAATAGAACTCGTTCATGTACTTACCTCAGGAACGCTTAACTCAAGGCGGAACTTGGGACCGTCATAGTGGTGAAGGATTGGCCTGAAGGCATCTTCGTCTAATGGCTCACAGAGCTTCCTAGTGTGGACTCTCACCTACACGTAACATTAATCATGGTGAATTTGGAGTCTCAAATAACCAAAAACACAACACCACAGCAAACTAACACGACTGCAGAACTATGAACTGCATTACTATTTCAAGCGGATTGTTCTGTTAATAATTACAAAGCTAGCTTGTTTGAAGCAGAAGAAGACTGCATTGGCTCAGTCACACAATTCAAGCGGACTGTAGAGATAAATATCAAAATGTGGTTGCCGCCATATAGACAATTGATGCTCTCAATTTCCTATTAATATCAGTCAGCTGGATCCAACTATTATGTTCAAGTTTATCTTGTTGGAGCAAGAGAGTATGCGGAGAGGTGGAACTAGTGATAGTATAACAAGAGTGTCGGACTGCCGGAGTTTATCATGGGCTGTACATTCAGTGTTTTGCTAGAAGGCTGAGTGGACAAAAGTTGTTAACTAAAGCGCTAATGTTACTTAGCTCACTTCTCCCGGATTTTCAGGAGCACAAAACGTGCTACTAGGTTACTAGTGCCATGAGTCAAAGCAAAAGACTGAATCTCATCATCTTGACAGTAAAACAATAAGATTTAAGTTAAAAGGGTAAGGTGGTAGCCAACCTGAGCAGGAAATCGAGATTCACCAGGATTCTTTTTGTCCTCCCAGGCCATTGGATCAATGTTTGTTCCACCGAAACTGGAAGCCTGCACACATTAACATACACATACATACATAGTATTAACTCCCCATTTCCATGCCTAAAACAATCGATTGAATTGATGAATTAGCAGCAAGACAAAGCTCATAATTTATGTTAAGATGGAGACTAACCTCATATATGCCATGGAGCTGATGGGTGGAGTAGTTGTAAAGGAAAAGAGGTAACCCTGGAGTTATCTGTCTCACTGAATCGCGGTAACGTGGTGGCAAACCTGAAATTTTCATTTACGAATTTATTTTAAGATCAATAACACTGAATTCCAATCACATGTTGATCATTATTAGAATAATCAAATTAGTGAGGCCTCTATTTCACTTAATAAGCCCCCTTATTTTTTTTATTTTATATGAGGATAATTGTTGACAGCTACCACTGATTCATACCAACCCTAATCAATAAACATGCAATTGGGTCTCTTTTAACCTTGAGATGAAAAGGAGTCAAATAGAATTCCTTGGACATCATGTTCTTTAAGTTTAGGACCGATAAGCCAATGTTAAACAAGACATTTTGATAAGCATGATAAATCAAATGAAGGAGGGTGATTCAAGTAAAAATAGAAAAAAACATACCGAATAGTTGTCTCTTGAGATTCTCTTCCATGGTATCATTATTGCAAACAAATATATAACCACCAACAGTCTCATTTCTTGGTAGTGATTCTGAAGGTGGCAATGTTTTGAACCTTTTATCAACTCCACTCTTCCCATTATTATTATTATCATCATTAATATTATTATTGTTATTCTTTTCCTTATTATAATTATTATAATTATCCTTTTTCACTTCCTTATTCTTCTTCCCATGCTTCCCACCTAATATCATCCCATGCTCTTCTTCCCTTTTCAAATAAGACTCATTCTTATGCCCTTTAAACCCCATATTCACATTATTATTATTATTAATATTAATATTACTATTATAGTTATTATAATTATAATTATTATACAAATTAGTATTATTATTATTATTGTAAGTATTATTAATAGCACCCTTGGAATAAACCCCTTTGTTAAAGCCACCATTTAAATTAATCCCGGAGCCGATCTTCGACCATGAATCATTGCTGAAGTCAGCGTTGAGTTGATGAGAAGGAGGAGGAGTCATGTTCATGTTCATGTTCATGTTCATGTTGAGTTTATGAGTAACGAAACTAGGCTTGTCGGAGGAAGAGACATCACCACCAACCCTGATGTCGAAGTTACGGCGATCTTCGGTCTTCTTAACACCGTATGAATTCACACTCCATATTGAATCGTTAAGAGACAGATTAGCCAAATTTGACGAGTGGAGACGAAGCTCATCACTGAACTGCCAGAATGTCTGCTCATTGTTATTGGTCTCCATGTGTTGGGACGAAATGCCTCAATGAAAGAATAACAAAAGTGAATATCTGTTGTATACTTGTTTGTATGGGTTGAATTTGAATGGGTATTATTGTGTAGGTTTAGGGTGAAAGAGAGAAGGAAAGCTGGAATGATAAAAATGATAAATATAAAGGGAAGTTGGAATGAGGAAAGTTCAAGGAAACAGAGACAAAGGTAGACCAGCCTTTATGTTTGCGTGTATAATTGTCAAACCAACACAAAATCACAAATGGTACAAGATTGGTAGAATTACTTATTTCCACTAATCACATCCAACCATCTACGTATCACTCATTATGTGCTTTTAACGACTCTCACATTAAACTTTATTATCACTATGCTTTTTAATTTCACTCTTAACATTATTAATTGAGTATTTTATATCGGTTTTTAAAACATGTATCTAGTGGACATGACACATGTTAAAAAAAAAAAGATAAAAATATCATTTAATTCTTTTTATTTTTGCACATGTTAGAAAAACTTATTATATATTTACCAGAATTTTAAACATATTTTATATAAAAAAATAATAGGCAAAATAAATAAATACTTTAAGATAACCTATACTATGTCTATTTTTAGAATTATCTTATACTTTTTTATTTATACAAAATTTAAGTAGTAAGCCTTTTGGAAATATCAATAATTGTTCCTTTTCTAAATTTTTATGATTCTAATATGAAAACAGTTAATCTTCCTTATGATGATGATATTCATTTTAGTATTAAAACGAGTTAAATAACATTTCATATGATCATACTTTTCTAAATTTTTATGATTCTAATATGAAACGTTTCTTTATTTATCATACTTTTGTCTTATTCATCTCACATTGACATATTTGAATTGACTTATGTTTTAAACGGATATATACCTATTTTTAAATGAGCACTTGCCGAGTTGCAATATATTGAAACTTTAATTTTTGTTTGTTTCACTTTTTTTTTCGCATTTCATGGTACGAAATTGTGTATTTTTCCCTAGTTAAAATTTCCATTTCAGACGGAGAAAAATATCGTCATTTCGTATTAAAAAATGACCATTTTAATCACAAAATGTTGCAACTCCAGTTATATCTAAAATTTGTTTACACTGTATTACAAAATTGTTTTGTTACCTTTTAATCAAAATGGTAATACTTCATGGTAAATGGGTCACATTTTTTTCCGATTAATTTTAGAAAGAAAAGACATTTCCTAAAGGAGACTTGTCGACTGTGTATTAGGTGATCGAATAAGAGAGTGAGAGCGGCAAAGACGCGTTTTCGGGGGGCAAAAAAAAAAGAGAAGTAGAAGGTGAAAGGGAGTGTTATCTAGAAGATGGACTAAGTCATTAGGTGGAGTGTTTTTCTTGGCTTGGTTCACATTTGGCATTGAATAAATGTAGTTATTAATAATGTGATGTTGAAGATCTTTAACTTAGTCGCTAAGGAGAGCAAAAGTGGGTGAAGACGTGTTATGTGAGGGATGTACATCACTCACACACAATTCACAAGTCACTACATGTGTATGGTAATCTGAGTATGACTGCGACGCTAAGCTTGTTGGTAGTTCTATTACAAATCACTACTGGGCCTTTTCTACCATCTGTTGCGCCCGGGATGCATTCTTGTTTAACTCTTTGTTTTGTGTTTCCCAATTCCAATGACTTGCTCACTTTTGTAGCCCACGCCCATTTGGATTTCTAACAATTTGGATTCATCCAACATGGATCGAGTTAGGGTCCAGTGTGATTGATAGCGGGTTGAGTTTAATGATTTTGAGATCGGCCGAATGAAAGAGACCGGTCTTGAACCGGGCCTGTTCCTGAGGTCGGCTGGACGCACTGTCCCCAAATTGTCTTTTTTTCGTGCTTAATGATATTTTCATTAGAAATTTTTGTCAAACACAACTTTTAAAAAACTTTTTCTTCAAAATCAAAAAAATTGTCAAACACAACCTTTAAAAAAAATATCAAACACAAATCACTTACAATTTGGCGACTTTCGATGTTTGAGATAGCAAACGATGTTGGTTTGAAGTGTTCTTGAACTCGTTGGAAAGGTGGGAGTACATGCTTTCCAGGGATTGTGAACACGGTGGTCAAAGGTCGCCTTATGTATGGTTGATTGGTGTGTAAAGTAAAGTTGGTCAGAGAAAGTTGTAGTAAGTCTGGATTTATAGCGAATGGTCAGGGGGTTTTCGTGGGTCTTTTAATGGGGTTTTGATACTTTTTGTTCTAAAATTTGGTAGGCAGGCATAGAGTAGTACAAGGTAGGTCGTGGTTGTGATTTTTTATGGCGGTTGTTGGTGCAAGTGGTGGTTCGAGAGAATTGAATTGTCCCACGAAAATCCTACTTTGACTTTCTTAAGTTTTGTTTTTACCTCCAATTCACTGCCCTCGAACCATCATTTGCAACCAACAACCGCCACAAACAACACAACTACAATCTATCTTGCAGGCCCCTCCACCTAAATACCAAATTTCAGAGCAAACAAAATATCTTAACCCGACTAAAAAACCCCTTACCACTCGTTGTAAACCCAAACTTACAACAATCCTCTCTGATTAACCTTAATTTACACACCAATCGACCACACATAAGTCCTTCTTTGACCACCGTGATGACAAGCCATGAAAAGCATGAACTCCCAACTTTCCAACGAGTCCAAGAAAAATTAAAACTGACCTTGTTTGCTATCTCAAACATCGGTTGACATCCTTTACAAATGGTCAAACTCTGGCCAAAATATTGAGTTATTTGGACAAAATGTTGTGTTTGACAAAAAAAATAAAAAATTAAAGGTTGTGTTTGACAATTTATTTTTTTAATGGTCGTGTTTGTAAGAAATGTTTTTTTAAAGGTTGTGTTTGACAAAAAAAAATCATTTTCATTATGATGAAGTGAAATATCATGCTAGTTTAAAGTAATCTCCGTACTACTAAAAGATTAAGTGAAGCTTCAATTTTCTCGCCTAAAACATAAAACCTATAATTGGGTTGGGCTAAAATGTTGGGTAGAAATGGGCCTATTCTTTTAGATTTAAATATCTATAAAAAATTAATAATTTATAATTTACACAGGTTTACTCGAGTTTTTTTATGGTGATAAAAAAATCTTTTTTATATTTTATAAGAATTTTATGATAAAAAGTTTATTCTTTTTTTTATGAAGAGTTGGCGTAGAAATATACGATTAATTATCCGCAAAAAATTTATACATTAATATCATCCGTTTTGTGTGAAAAAAACAAAGTTTTTCTTTAAATTACTCATTTTCATGACTTTTTATGAATTTAAAATATATTTCTATAAATATTAATGTACTAAAAGTAAAGCCTATATATATACCGTGCATTTATTGCACGGGATCTATACTAGTTAGTATTATATGTTTTATGCTTGAAAAAAGAGTAAAACAAAATTGAAAAAGAAATTAACTTCAGTCAAAATTAGTGTCATCACAAAAAAAAAGAATATAAGGGAAGAGCGGAACAAGCCATCTTTTCCCTTTTGTTTTTTTAATAAAGTACTATATTGTTCCTACTCTTTAAATTTTAAAGAACGCTTGCATATTAAATAATGGTTTCATAATATAAAGTTCTTAAACCTATTTCATTAATATTAATAAATACTTCCTCCCTTCAACTCCACTCTACCATTGATAAGTGAATATTTGTACGATTTTAACCCCCATTTTAGCTCAGTTTTGTATGTCATTTGTGCTTTGTTAAGCCACTTTATGAGCTAATATCGTCTTCTAGGTGAATTCCTATGTTCTAACCTGTTTTGTAGGAAAAGTGACGTTTCTACGCCCTTTTTCTATATTCCCGAGCATTTGCCTAGAACCCGACGATTTGAAGAAGCAAGCTTGACCAAGTTAAAGGCATTTCAAGAAGGTTCACTGATTCAAAAGAGAGGAAAAGCATAGACGATTTCGCAGTTGTCAGAAGATCGATCAGTTAGGCGAGGAAATCATCATTTTACATCAAACCCTATCAACAAACCCGACTCAAGAGGTCAAGGGGGATAATGAAAGTCAAGTCATATGCAAGGGGAGATGAAACGAAAGTCAATTGACCAAGATCACAACTTACCCGATCGGGTAAGTGGTGTACCCGATCGGGTATGTCTGCTGATCCGAGCTTTTGCTTCGACTTCCTCTTTTTTGTCCTATGTGATGAATGCATGGCCCCTTCCCCACGAAACCCTACTGCTATAAAAGGATGCCTCAGCCACCACATCTCAAAGAAGACACACAACAACTCACATACAATGAGAAACACTTCTCTCTTTACAAAAACCCTAGATTAGGAGGAGAGAAACCTAGCCTCTCTTCTCTCATTTTCTTCTTCCTTTTTGTCCTTAGTTTCTTAGTTTATTTTTGTCTTTTCTACATCAAATCCTTAGCCTAGATCAATAAAAGTTCCATCCTTGTAATCTACTTTATGTGGTTCAAGTATTGTAATTTGCGGATCGACTATTCTATGCAAGGAATTTCTATTACGGTTGTTTATATTGATCGTCTAGGTATTCCTATTTTATCTTTTGTTTAAAGTCTTTATGTTTCTTATTTGATTGTTATCTTCTTTACATGTTGTTTTAGATTCAATTTCAATATCGTTGTAATCATTTCGTTTCCCTAGATTGTCAATTTAGCGTTGTTATTATCGCCACTTAGAGAGTCCTAAAATATTGTCAAAATCAAATAAACATGTCTATCCTACTTTTTATTATTAACATCATCTTAGATTTAAACATCGCCATGAGTGAGTAGTCGTTTTTCTAGGGTGTAGGGTAGCCATGTAGGTTGATTAAAAGATGATAATAGGATAAAAGAAATTGTGCTTTTAAAACGTCGTGTCTATGCATGTTTGGACTGTAACGATAGTTAACGATTCCTGATCAAAATCATTGACTAAAATGGAATTCTTTTCCAAGGTAGAAATACGTGAATTGAATAGACAAAGCATGACATGGTAGATTAAGACCTAGTAAATTGCCTAAAAGCCTGCTAGACCATCTGATCTATGATTGTAATGAACACATCATTCTTACGAACTCACAATGAATTATTTGCACGTTCTAAATCCAATTTCATCAATATGTTAATATACATGTGTGAACCTACTTCCCTAGATCCTTTTTATCATTGTTAATTCATCACCTGCTTTATTGTTTTCATTGTGATTTGCTTTTATTTTATTTTCATTTATGCTTTTTATTAGTTTAGAAATCAAAACCCCAAAACCCAGATACTCGTTAGATAAGACCCAATTTCAAGACATTTCACATTCTATACGAACACCATCTCCCTGAGGATCGACCCCTACTTCCCTAATTACATTAATTTATTATTAGCCTAGTCTGGGTAATTATCTTTGACCAGGGCTTGCGACAGGCCCGATCAAATTTTGGTGCCGTTGCCGGGGAGCACGGTTTAGTTTTCCCTTTTCTTGTGATTTTTATTGCAATTAGTTTTATCTAGTCTTTAGGAACCCAAATTCCTTCAGAACTCTCTTGATTTTTCATCTTAGCTTTTCAATCTTATGCCCAGATCTTCTAGACTAGGGACCCCTATCTCTTTAGACCTCGATCTAGAAAGGACTCTGCGTAGGAGACGAAAGCTATTCAACAAAATCTCAAAAGCTTTTGATACTTCAAGTTTAGACCGTATTCGTGGGAATTACTCGGGTATTTTATCTAATCTTGAAGGAGAAGAAGATCCATTCTCATCTCCATTCTCAAAAACCAATCAACCTTCAAACAACACTCCGTCTTCATCTTCACAAAAGAAAATGGTTCGACTTTCAGACCATTCCAAACCAACTGCAGATACACTTCCAAGGGGTATTGCTACACCCCAAATCACAGCCCAAAACCTTGAAATCAAACCTGCCTTCATAAGTTTAATAGAAAGAAGTCAATTTGGTGGCAATGCTACAGAAGATCCCAACTTTCATATTCAAAACTTCTGTGACTATTGCTCCACAATTAGACAAACTGGAGTATCCCAAGAGCAGATTAGAGAAATGCTCTTTCTCTTCTCTTTAACAGGAAAGGCTAAAGTTTGGATCAATAGCCTTGACCGAGTTGCCTTAGGAATAGCCGACTGGGATAGTCTAGCTCTTACTTTCTACCAAAAGTACTTCCCACCAGAACGAACCGCACTCTTACGGAGTCAAATCACTGGATTCCGTCAGAGAGGCGATGAAAGCCTTTATGAGGCATGGGAAAGGTACAAAGAACTACAAAGAGAATGCCCTCATCATGGCCTTGATTCATGGTTCTTAGCTATTACCTTCTACAACGGTTGTTGTGGCGAATCGCGTCGTATCCTCGACTCCGCTAACAATGGTCGTTTCGATCAGATCGATGTAGAAATAGCTAGTGCAACTATCGAGTCAATGGCAATTCACGACTCTCAGTATAGTAACTCACGTGCTATGCCGCTTAAAACCAAGCAGGAAGATTCTAGCAAAGTAGCACTCCTAGAAGCCCAATTAGCCCTTCTGCAGCAACAAGTAGGAAGTTCTTCCCAATCCAAGCAACATGTTAACGTCACTAACCACATAGTGGTATGTGAGACATGTGGGGTTGGAGGACACATTTTTTAAGAATGTAGGAGTTCGCTAGAGCAAGTCAATGCCTACCAAGCATACAGGCAGGGCAATGCTTTCTCAAACTTCTATAATGAGAACACAAAGAACCATCCTCTTTTGTCCTACAAAAGCACCAACATTCAGAATCCCCACCATCAGAATCAACAACCATTCATACCACATCAACAGAAGGCCCATAATCCACCTGGTTTTCAAAACCAGAGACCTCCATTTCAACCTAACTTCAATCAACCTTACCAACCTCAACACCAACCACCCCAAAATCAAAGACAACCCAATGACTCAAGCCTGAGCAAAATTGAATCCATGCTTCTCCAAGTTGTTCAGAAACAAGATTCAATGTTTGCTCAACTTCAAAAGAGTGATCAAGCTCAAAATGCTGCCATCAAAATGCTTGAAACTCAAATGGCCCAATTGGCTTTCTCTAATGGCCAAAGGAAACAAGGCCAACTCCCACCTTATGGTGAGCAACCGAGGGACACCGCTAATGCTATCACCCTTAGGAGTGGTACCACTTATAAGGAACCTCAGCAACCCAACGAAACAATAGTTGAGCCAACACCAGTAAAGAGCCAAAACGATTCCCAACCATCCACCGCTAAGGAAGCGGAAAACAAAGAAACGAAGGATGAACCTTTGAAGGAACCCATCAAAATCCAAGTTCCATTTCCCCAACGTTTGAGGAGAAATCATAAGGAAACCCAGTTTAGCAAATTCATGGAAGTAGTCAAAAACCTCCAGGTAACGGTTCCCTTCACTGAGTTAATCACTCAAATCCCTTCTTACACAAAATTTATGAAGGATATCTTAACTAAGAAGAGGACTTTAGATGATGTCGAAATCATAGCATTCACAGCTGAGTGCAGTGCTTTGTTGCAAAATAAGTCCCCTCCTAAGTAAAAGGATCCCGATAGTTTCTCTATACCTTGCACTATAGGCACCTACAAAATTGATAAAGCTCTATGCGATCTAGGTGCCAGTGTAAGCGTCATGCCCTATTCCATTTGTGAAAAGTTGAATATGGGAATTCTCAAATGTACCAGTATCACTCTGCAAATGGCAGACCGTTCTTTAAAACAACCTATAGGAGTTTTAGAAGATGTGCCTGTCAAAGTAGGAAAGTTTTTCAATCCCGTCGATTTCATCGTGCTAGATATGGCTGAAGATTCTCAAATCCCTATTATCTTAGGAAGACCATTTTTACACACTGCCGCAGCAGTAATTGATGTTAAGAATGGAAAACTGACACTAGAAGTAGGTGATGATAAAGTCACCTATAACTTGAATAGTGCAATGAAAAGCCCCATGCTAGAGGAGTCTTGCTGTTTTATTGATATTGTCGACTCTATTGTTGATGAATCTCTGTATCCGTCAATAATCGAGGATCCTTTAGAGGCAATCTTGTTGTTGGAGGATATCTCTGAGAATGACAATTTCGAGATTAGTGAGCTGGAAAAGGACCTGACCGGAGAAGAGATACCGTCAGAAGAAAGTAAAGAGTTCATAAGCTTGATCGATACTCCTGCCAAGGCAGAAGTACAAAAACCTGAACTAAAACCTTTTCCCTCGAATCTAAAATACGCATTTTTAGATAAATCTGAGTATTGCCCAGTCATAGTGAGTGCTCTCCTACATGAAAATCAGTTAAACTCACTATTGATTGTCTTGAAAAAGCACAGAAAGGCAATAGGTTACAAACTCGAACATTTAACAGGCATAAGCCCAGACTTCTGCATGCATAGAATCAATTTAGAAGAAGGCCAAAAACCTTGTGTTCAAGGTCAACGCCGTCTTAATCCCAACATGCAAGAAGTAGTTAAAACTGAAGTTATGAAATTGCTAGATGCTGGCATAATCTATGCAATCTCTGACTCTAAATGGGTTAGCCCCGTTCAAGTTGTTCCCAAGAAAGGAGGAACAACAGTAGTAAAAAATGAGAAGAATGAGCTCATCCCCACAAGGATTGTGACGGGATGGCGTATGTGTATTGACTACAGAAAGCTGAATCAATCAACTAGGAAAGATCACTATCCTCTACCCTTCATTGACCAAATGCTAGAGAGGTTAGCTTGTCACAAGTATTTCTGTTATCTAGATGGTTACTCAGGATTTTTCCAAATCCCTATCCACCCTGAGGACCAAGAGAAAACCACCTTCACCTGTCCCTATGGTACTTTCGCTTATCGCAGAATGCCATTTGGCTTGTGTAATGCACCTGCCACTTTCCAGCGTTGCATGACCAGTATCTTCTCAGATTTTGTTGAATCTATCATGGAAGTATTTATGGACGACTTTAGCGTCTATGGCATTTCCTTTGATAATTGTTTGACAAATCTATCCAGAGTTCTAAAACGCTGTGAAGAAGTCGACCTTGTTTTCAACTGGGAAAAGTGACACTTCATGGTGAACGAAGGCGTAGTTTTAGGTCACATCGTTTCAGAAAGAGGTATAGAAGTGGATCGAGCTAAAATCCAAGTTATTGAACAGCTGCCATCACCTGCTAATGTAAAAGGAATCAGGAGTTTCCTTGGCCACGCCGGTTTCTACCGACGATTTATAAAAGATTTTTCAAGGATAGCCAAGCCCCTGACTGAGCTCCTTTTCAAGGATGCACCTTTCAATTTCACAAAGGAATACCTCGAGGCATTCAACAAAATCAAACGTGCTTTGATCACCGCACCTATAATCCAGTCGCCTGATTGGAATCTGTCTTTTGAACTGATGTGCGATGCGAGTGATTATGCCGTAGGAGTTGTTTTAGGGCAAAGAAAGGAAAAGTTTCTTCATGCGATTTACTATGCTAGTAAAACCCTAGATCCTGCCCAAATCAACTATGCCACCACTGAGAAAGAACTTCTCGCCATTGTCTATGCCTTAGACAAATTTCGCTCGTACTTAATAGGATCAAAAGTTATTGTCTACACTGACCATGCTGCCTTGAAATATCTGCTTTCAAAGAAAGAGGCAAAACCTAGACTTATCCGATGAATCTTACTCTCAAGAGTTTGATTTAGAGATCCGGGATAAGA
The DNA here is from genome assembly GCA_022085475.1 of Heliosperma pusillum. NCBI lineage: Eukaryota > Viridiplantae > Streptophyta > Magnoliopsida > Caryophyllales > Caryophyllaceae > Heliosperma > Heliosperma pusillum. The sequence continues at coordinate 38,187 of JAIUZE010075380.1, forward strand.
AAGGAGCAGAGAATGTAGTCGCTGACCACCTCTCAAGGATAAGAGTAACTGAAATAGGATTACCAACGCCAATTAATGATTCGTTCGCTGATGATTCATTAATGGCAATTTCGGACTCTTCTCCTTGGTATGCTGATTTTGCCAACTTCCTTGTCAGTCGCCAGCTACCCTCCGACCTTTCTTATAACCAAAGAAAGAGATTTTTGCATGATGTAAAATTCTTTGTCTGGGATGACTCCTATCTTTTCAAGCAGTGCTCTGATGGTCTGTACAGACGTTGTATCCCCCAGTGGGAAGTAAAAGGAGTTTTAGAAGGATGCCACTCATCTGCTTATGGTGGTCATCATGGTCCGTCCAAGACCGTAGCTAAAGTCTTACAATCTGGGTTTTTCTGGCCCTCTATGTTTAAAGATTCAAGAGACTTTGTTATGGCTTGTGATGCTTGTCAACGAATGGGTCAAATATCCAAAAGACATGAAATGCCTCAAAACGGCATATTAGAAGTCGAGATATTCGATGTCTGGGGTATTGACTATCAAGGACCATTTCCTTCTTCAAATGGAAATTGTTACATTTTAGTCGCTGTCGACTATGTTTCAAAGTGGGTAGAAGCAATTGCCACCCCCACCAATGATGCTAGAGCTGTGATACGACTGTTTAAAAAGATCATCTTTCCGCGTTTTGGTGTACCCAGAGACGTGATAAGTGATCGAGGAACTCATTTCGGAGAAAAGCAGTTAGACAATCTGCTTGCCAAGTATGGTGTGTATCACAGACGAGGTTTAGCCTACCACCCTCAGACCAGCGGTCAAGTAGAAGTTTCGAACAGAGAGCTAAAAACAATTCTTCAAAACGTTGTCTCGAAATCTAGAACAGATTGGAGTAATAAGCTCGATGACACCTTATGGGCTTATCGCACAGCTTTCAAAACCCCGATTGGAACATCTCCCTATCGGTTGGTTTATGGAAAGGCTTGTCATCTCCCCGTTGAGTTAGAGTAAAAGCTTACTGGGCTATCAAAGAACTCAACTTAGACACTAAGCTTAGCGCTGATAGACGGCTTTTGCAACTCAATGAGCTAGAAGAATTTCGTTTGCAAGCTTACGAGAATTCTAGGATTTATAAAGAGAAAACGAAGCGTTGGCACGACAAGAGGATAATCAGAAAAGAATTCAATGTCGGTGACCAAGTACTTCTCTTCAACTCCCGTTTGAAAATTTTTCCACGAAAACTTCGATCAAGATGGTCTGGACCATTCACTGTCACATATGTAAGCAAATACGGTTATGTGGAAATAATGACCAGTAATGGTGAAAAATTCAAGGTCAATGGACACCGATTGAAACTATACTATAGCATTTCCATTATCGGATGCTTAGATATTGTCTATATAGAGCGTCAATCCCCAACCAGATGATTTCATCGAAGAATTCGTCGAGCGAGACGTTAAACCAGCGCTTCTCGGGAGGCAACCCGTGTTTACTTTCCTTTTGCATTTTATTTTTGCTTTCCCTTTTTCGTTGTTTTGTTAGGATTTACTTTGCAGATGAAAGATTTTTTGAAGAATCTATAAAGACCTTCCTTGTCAATGTCCAAAAGACTAGCTTGGGGGAGTCCGCGCTGACTAGTAAGCTTCACTCTCCTTTCATCTTTTTCCCTTTTTACCCTTCTTCCTATTGAGCATCTCGTTGCATATTTAGTCTTTGTGCTCACATTGAGGACAATGTGATGTTTAGCTTGGGGGAGGGATTGCATTTTCCCATTTTGCATTTCAGTTGGTTATATTTTTCAAATTTTTGAATAAGAGAAAAATCTAAAATTTTGAACATAATTGAATGCTTTTCATGCTTTGTTTGCTTGTTTACTATGCTATCATGTTACATTTCCCAAACTTAGAGCTTTCAAAAGATAATGATTCCATATTCATTGAATTGTGCATACATGGGGAAGTCTTGTACACAGTAGGCATGAAATGAATCTATAGATGAGTACGCTTGATCTTGACATTTGGCAAGTTACATATACTGTAAGGTAGAACCTCCTTAGGCTGGTACATTTATACCCAGTCTCATCTAGGTGTGTGTAGTTCTCCTTGTGATGTGTGTCATGTCAAAACGTATAAGTATGGTTCTCATTTCATTCCTATAAGCATTGCATTCATGATTCACTAAGATTTGAAGCCTTTTTCACTTTGAATTACCCCTCAAAATTAGCCCCTTCATACAAATATTTCACAAGATAATAGCTACACATAAAAACTGCCTACCTTTTGAGCTAGTAGCTAGACTATGGTGTATGGGTTCTCTTTTGTGAAGATTTTGTTCCTTTTTGACAAAGTGAATTTAGGAAAACGAAAATGTTCAAGAAGTGATGTTATGTTCAGAGAAAAAAAATGAAATAGAAAATGAAAAAAAAGAAAAAGAAAAAATCGGAAAAAAAGAAAGAAAAAGAAATAAAAGAAGAAGTTGTGAGTATCTCCTCAAAATGTCAATTCAATGTTTAGAAGGAGTTCACTCTTGTGTTTCGTGTGTAATAAACCAATCTGTTCCTTCTGGCTTCGTTTTTCGTCTTTTGGGAATTAATCGAAAGTTTGGATTGAGTATTCATTTATCATTGGTCAGTTGCTAGCTCATTCTAACCTTCACATGACCATAACTGTTTATCCACCTTTCACCCATTTCCCAAAGCCAATTAATATTCTTTTCCGGCTTCTTTTCTATGTGCATTGTGATCTTTGACTTATGTTTTGAATTGTTTACCATATTAGACCGCGGACACATTTTCATAAGTCGTAGATAGGTGAGTGTCTTAAAAACATTTACACATAAAGAAATCACCTTTTGCATACATGAGTGTTCGAGTGTGCCGTGAGAGTCCATTTGTCAAAATATCATGCAAGAGACGAAATTCTGTAGTGAAATTCTTTGTGCTGCGCCGTTATGTAAATCTCAGCCATGTTTATGTATCATTCTTGCCCACGTTGTTTTTGGGTTATGATCCATTATGTTTTCAAAGTTTTACGTTGAGATTTGTTTCTTGATGGTGTAGTAGCCAATGCTTGAAACCCTTGTCCTGGTATTGTTTGTTATGTTTGCTTGAGGACAAGCAAGGGTTTAGCATGGGGGAGTTTGATAAGTGAATATTTGTATGATTTTAACCCCCATTTTAGCTCGGTTTTGTATATCATTTGCGCTTTGTTAAGCCACTTTATGAGCTAATATCGTCTTCTAGGCGAATTCCTATGTTCTAACACGTTTTGTAGGGAAAGTGACGTTTCTACGCCCTTTTTCTATATTCCCGAGCATTTGCCTAGAACCCGACGATTTGAAGAACCAAGCTTGACCAAGTTAAAGGCATTCCAAGAAGGTTCACTGATTCAAAAGAGAGGAAAAGCAAAGGCGATTTCGCAGTTGTCAGAAGATCGATCAGTTAGGCGAGGAAATCATCATTTTACATCACACCCTATCAACAAACCCGACTCAAGAGGTCAAGGGGGATAATGAAAGTCAAGTTATATGCAAGGGGAGATGAAACAAAAGTCAATTGACCAAGATCACAACTTACCCGATCGGGTAAGTGGTGTACCCGATCGGGTATGTCTGCTGATCCGAGCTTTTGCTTCGACTTCCTCCTTTTTGTCCTATGTGATGATTGCATGACCCCTTCCCCATGAAACCCTACTGCTATAAAAGGATGCCTCAGCCACCACATCTCAAAGAAGACACACAACAACTCACATACAATGAGAAACACTTCTCTCTTTACAAAAACCCTAGATTAGGAGGAGAGAAACCTAGCCTCTCTTCTCTCATTTTCTTCTTCCTTTTTGTCCTTAGTTTCTTAGTTTATTTATGTCTTTTCTACATCAAATCCTTAGCCTAGATAAATAAAAGTTCCATCCTTGTAATCTACTTTATGTGGTTCAAGTATTGTAATTTGCGGATAGACTATTTTATGCAAGGAATTTCTATTACGGTTGTTTATATTGATCGTCATCTAGGTATTCGTATTTTATCTTTTGTTTAAAGTCTTTATGTTTTTTATTTGATTGTTATCTTCTTTACATGTTGTTTTAGATTCAATTTCAATATCGTTGTAATCATTTCGTTTCCCTAGATTGTCAATTTAGCGTCGTTATTATCGCCACTTAGCGGGTCCTAAAATATTGTCAAAATCAAATAAACGTGTCTATCCTAGTTTTTATTATTAACATCATCTTAGATTTAAACATCGCCATGAGTGAGTAGTCGTTTTTATAGGGTGTAGGGTAGCCATGTAGGTTGATTAAAAGATGATAATTAGATAAAAGAAATTGTGCTTTTAAAACGTCGTGTCTATGCATGTTTGGACCGTAACGATAGTTAACGATTCCTGATCAAAATCATTGACTAAAATGGAATTCTTTTCCAAGTTAGAAATACGTGAATTGAATAGACAAAGCATGACATGGTAAATTAAGACCTAGTAAATTGCCTAAAAGCCTGCTAGACCATCTGATCTATGATTGTAATGAACACATCATTCTTATGAACTCACAATGAATTATTTGCACGTTCTAAATCCAATTTCAATAATATGTTAATCTACATGTGTGAACCTACTTCCCTAGATCCTTTTCATCATTGTTAATTCATCACCTGCTTTATTGTTTTCATTGTGATTTGCTTTTATTTTGTTTTCATTTATGCTTTTTATTAGTTTAGAAATCAAAACCCCAAAACCCAGATACTTGTTAGATAAGACCCAATTGCAAGACATTTCACATTCTATATGAACACCATCTCCCTGAGGATCGACCCCTACTTCCCTAATTACATTAATATGTTATTAGGCTAGTTTGGGTAATTATCTTTGACCAGGGCTTGCGACATGCCCGATCAACCATATTACTTTTTCACATTTGACAAGACGTGTTTTACGCGGTAACTATCGTTAGCTACATATTTGCAAAAATTATAAAAGTTAGATATTTTTAATATACTCTTAAAGACGAATCAAACAAGATCACACATGAATATATTTTTTACTTATATATTGAGAAAATTTTGCAGTTAGATGTTCACTTGTGAATAGAGTACAAAATTGCAAGTAGTAGAGTGGGAGTTCAAGGGAGGAAGTATAAGATATTAATGGTGAAAGTCCATAGACCTTAATTAGACTCCTCTAATTAGTTGCTAAATTACTTGTTAATTTAGTATTTAATGATCTATGTAACATGCATGCAAATATAAAGACATTTATATAAGAGAAGAAATTTTCTCACATTGATATGGAAAATATAAGGGAACAACAAGAACTCCGTCTAGTTGTTCTTGAGCTAATAATATGGATGAACACAAGTAATCTCCAAACTAGAAGATCTCCTCTAAGTTGCATCAAGATGAACCCAAATAATCTACTCTTATTATTAACTAGATAATAAGATAGATATTATACTACTAATATTAGAATATATTACTACACTAGTAATACTTAGTAAATATTAGTATTTGAGAGTTTTTAGAGAGAAGATGAGTTTTTGAGAGAAGTATGAAAAACAAGCATGAATGAACAAATGAAATGAACAACCATATTGCCCTTATAAAGGCAATATGGCCGGTCCAAATGAGCATCACAAGGCTCTCATTTTGCTTATTTTAATCACATGCATTAGGGTGGAGTGTTGTAGTATAAGTGATGATTATATTCTACTTGTTATGTCACTTTCACTTGGTGACTTAAGAGTGTAAATAAGAACAACAATCATCACCATCCAACTAGCAACATAACCGGCCATTATGGCCTAGTTTGGTCCATATTGATTTTTGATATTTGTCTCACAAATACTTATTGATCATATGCTTAATTATCTTGTATAATTAAGTGTTAATTTGATCATATAACAATTATATGACTCAATTAAATAAATAATATGTACTTAACATTTTAAGTAATATTTTTACCATTATATCAATATATAATGGGTCCTACAATGCTTAGTTAATTTATTTTACAACTCCTTGTAAATATAATTAACTAATTACCTCTATCTCAAAACCTCAACTAATTTAGTAATTTAACGATTAATTACTAATTTAAATCTTATTTAATCGTATTAAAAAAAGATATAAATTTATTAGTCAATTATCGCATAATTGAAAAATAAGTTTAATCGAATTTTAGTTCTTAACTCAATTTCTAACAATTAACTCTCGTACATATCGAATATATGTAATGTACTAATTAACTGTATCGTATACAAATAATTAGTTACTATTGGGATTTCATCCTTTAGGTGTGACCGAAAGGGATCAGTTGATCACCGCCGTCAAACGACAATAACGTCAAACTCTAGTCAGCCAACCGCTATTGATTTACGTTAATCAACTGACTAATCATATATATTAGCAAAAATATCCCAATTATATTCCTTAATAAGAGTATATGTGGCGACATTGTGGAGGACATTACTCCAACAATCTGCACTTGTCTGAAACAAGTGTGGTCACCAATTCTCTTGTCTACTTTATCACATCTACACTCACCGCAAGTGTCTTTCAGGTCGCACTTGCGATGACAATATCTAGAGTGGTTTTCGTCGACTTAGGAGAGTAACTGTCTGACCGGAAAATCTACCATAGATCTCTTTCCGAGCGTTGGCCACGCATTTACAGTAACTTCTCCTCGAGTGGCCTAAAAGATGTTTGATAAACCCAACGTGGGTGGACAATTCCTGTTGATCTATCTAATATGTATGATGCAGATCACCATGTCCAGAAGAAGTCCTCGGCGGCCCCCCCCCCCCCTCCTTTTACGGCAGACCTAGAACATTCAACCAAAACCAACGACAAGAAAACTGCACGACTCGATATTATAGACAGCCGCCAGTCAAAGAATCGAACTTATAGGAATAGATAGAAGCCCTTGACCACGACCAGGCATCATCCAAAAATGTAGTTAAGGGTCTCTACATGTCATGTCCGGATAGTGTCATACAGGTCTGTCTATGTTAACGACCAGTCATCTCCATGACCCCATGGTGCTGAACCAACCATCGATCGACTTACAATCTAGTCATTTCGAGACGTCACCTCATTTGAGTGACTAGGGACAAAATACTAAGTTCGTCCTATTCACTTGAATAGGGTCCAACAATCTATTCGGATAACCAAAGTATTAAATTTAGTCAAACTAAAAAAAAGAGTTTAAAATAAAAATCAAACAATAAATGCCATTATCATATATGAAATAATTAATACAACATTCAATTATTACATATTACATAATCTAAAGGAATTCTGGCACACGTCTCAATCCCATTGTGACGACAGGACCATCATGCTTAGCCTTTGATAAAGGCTTGGTTAAAGGATCAGCAATGTTGTCATCTGTCCCAACCTTACAAATGTCAATTTCCTTTCTGTCCACGTAATCTCTAATTACATGATATTTCATAAGTACATGTCTAGACTTGTTACTAGACTTAGGCTCTTTTGCTTGAAAAATAGCCCCACTGTTATCACAATAAATCGTGATAGGATCTTTGGCAGTAGGGACTACTGTTAGTCCTTCCAAAAATTGTCGAATCCACACAGCTTCCTTTGCAGCTTCAGACGCTGCAAGGTACTCTGCTTCTGTTGTAGAATCCGTTGTAACGCTTTGCTTGAAACTCTTCCAGCAAACAGCTCCTCCATTCATCATATAAACGTAGCCGGATTGGGATTTCATATCATCCCTATCTGTTTGGAAACTGGCATCTGTGTAACCCTTTACACGTAACTCAATCTCGCCTCCAAACACTAGAACGAATCTTAGTCCTTCATAAGTACTTAGGATGTTCTTTACGGCTTCCAGTTTGGACTCTCACCATGGATTTGCTGGTAACGACTTGTCATGCTCAAAGCATAGCAACGTCGGGGACGAGTGGCACATCAGCTGATGCGAAGGGATCAATTCATGCGTCATCTCCTCGGGTTTCGTAGGGCACTCTGACTTGCTCAAGTGATCCCACTTCCCATAGGAATAAAGCCTCTCTTAGAGTCTTTCATGTTGAACCGATCAAGAATCTTATCAATATAAGTCTCTTGACTTAATGCTAGTATCCTTTTAGATCTATCCCTATAGATCCGGATACCTACGATGCGCTGGGCCTCTCCTAAGTCTTTCATTTGGAAATGTATTCCTAGCCACTCCTTTACAGAAGTGAGCATTGGAATATCATTCCCAATGAGTAGTATGTCATCTACATACAAGACTAGAAAAGTTACTTTACTCCCACTAAACTTCAAAACTCATGTTACACAACGGTTTCCTCGACGCTTTCGAGTGAAACCATTTTGTTTAATTACATGATCGAACCGATGATTCCAACTCCTGGATGCTTGCTTAAGACCATAGATGGATCTCTTAAGTTTGCATACCTTCTTAGGGTTTGATGGATCCATAAAACCTTCAGGTTGTGTCATGTACACTTCCTCTTCTAGAATCCCATTCAAGAAGGCGGTTTTGACATCCATTTGCCAAATCTCATAATTATGAAATGCGACAACCGCTAAGATAATCCTTATGGATCGAATCATGGCGACTGGGGCGAAGGTTTTGTCATAGTGAAGACCATGAACTTGGGTGAAACCTTTTGCCACCAATCTAGCTTTATAAACATCATTATGTTTGTCTATGCCACTTTTGATCTTATAGATCCACTTACACTGAAGAGGTCTTACCTCCTTAGGTAAATCAACCAAGTCCCATACTTGATTGTCGTACCTAGAATCCATTTCGGATTGCATGGCTCCTAGCCATAGCTTTGAGTCGGGACTAGAAATGGCTGCTTTTTAGGTAGTAGGTTCGTTACTTTCAAAAAGTAACACATTATAGTCATCACCTTCCTCTATAATACCAAGGTATCTATCAGGTGGATGACTAATTCTGCTTGACCTCTTAGGTTCCAAAGGAATAATTACCGTACCAGACGAAGAGGGAACGTTTTCCTCGTCATCCTTTTCGGTTTGTGGCTCTTGGACTTCATCAAGTTCAAATTTTCTCCCACTCTGTCTTTTAGAAATAAAATCATTTTCTAAAAAGACTGCATCACGAGACACAAACACTTTGTCCTCGTGTTTCTTGTAGAAGTAATAAGCACGTGATTCCTTTGGATATCCTACAAAAAGACATTTGTCAGATTTGGGTGCGAGTTTATCGTCAGACTTATTCTTAACAAAAGTCTCGCATCCCCAAATTCTCATAAACGACAAATAAGGGTTTTTTCCTGTCCATATCTCATATGGAGTCTTGTTGCGCCCTTTAGTCGGGCTTCGATTTAGTGAAAATTTGCAGATAATAGATCAAAACCCCAAAAATAATTAGGAAGCTCTGTTAGACTCATCATAGATCGAACCATATCTAATAAAGTTCGATTTCTCCTTTCGGATACACCGTTTAATTGAGGTGTTCCAGGAGGAGTCCATTGTGATACTATACCACAATCTTTAGGTGTGAATCAAATTCATTGTTCAAGTATTCACCACCACGATCGGATCGTAGGGTTTTAATCTTTTTATTCAATTGGTTTTCTACTTCATTTTGAAATTCTTTGAATTTTTCAAAAGCATCACTTTTATGCCTCATCAAGTAGACATATCCATATCTACTCAAGTCGTCGGTAAAAGTAATGAAGTAGTGATAACCACCTCTAGCTCGGATAGTCATTGGACCGCATACATCCGTATGTATAAGTCCTAATACTTCACTTGCTCGTGTCCCTTTTCCCGTAAAAGGAGCACGAGTCATCTTGCCTAGAAGACAAGATTCGCATACGCCATAAGATTCGTAATCGAATGGTTTGAGTACTTTAGATGAAACAAGTCTCTTTATGCGTCGTTCGTTTATGTGTCCTAAACGACAATGCCAAAGGTATGATTGATTAGGTTCACCTGTTTTGAGCTTCTTGTTTTCTACATGATAGACCTCTTTTGCAATATCTAAAACATAAATACCTCCAATAGAAATGGCCTCGCCATAAACCATTTCATTAAGTGAAAAAGTACAACAGTTGTTCTTAATGCAAAATGAAAATCCTTCCATGTCTAACACGGAAATGGAGATAATGTTCTTGGTAAGAGTTGGTACATAATAGCAATTATTTAAATACAACTCTAAACCATTAGGCAAAAGAAGAACGTAGGTGCCCACGGAAACTGCGGCTACCTTAGCTCCATTTCCCATGCGTAGGTCCACGTCACCCTTGGCTAGTGCTTGCGCGTCCCTCAGCCCCTGTACATGATTACAAAGGTGAGAACCACAACCGGTATCAAATACCCAAGAAGATGTACTAGCAAAGTTAATATCTATCATATAGAGTGATGAAAGAATTTTACCTGACGTTGTCACACAACCGTCCTTCTTATCTTTCAAGTACTTGGGGCAATTGCGTTTCCAATGCCCTTCGCCATTACAATAATAGCAATCCGCCTCCGCGTGTTCGTTGACTTTGGGCTTTGGCTTATAAAAGACCTTGCCCTTTCCCTTGCCGGATTTCTTGAAAAGAGTCATACCCTTTCCCTTGTCCTTCCTCACCCCAAGGTTCATGTTCTTCATTTTCATGGAAAGAACATCCTTGGGTACACTCCCACTAGCCTCCATGTCCCTCTCAGCTTGGGTGATTAGTGCATGGAGTTCATGGAAACTCTTTTCCATGCCATTCATGTTATAGTTCACCCTAAATTGGGTGAACTTAGGTGTGAGTGAATGAAGGATCTTACCCACCACCAATTGCTTCGGAATTTTGCACCCTAGACGCTCTAAGGAGTCCGCGTGCTCAACCATTTTGAGCACGTGTGGGCCAACTTTTTGGCCCCTTTGAAGCTTAGTGTCAAAGAATTTCGTAGCCGCCTCATATTGGAGAATTTGAGGGGCTTGCGAAAACATCGACGTGATCCTCGTGAATATCGCATATGCATCGAGTGATATCAATTGGAGTTTGAGTTTGAGTGAGATTGACCAAATTAAGACATTCTTGACGTCATTAGCAACCTTCAAATAAAGGTCATATTCGGCCCGAACCACCGCGGACGATCTAGGCGCGGGTTCGGTGGGGGGCTCTTCGACCAAGTAGCGAAGCACGTTATCGGATAACGCGGCACTCTTGATCGTTGACTCCCATTCAACGAAGTTACTTCCGTCATCTTTCAGAACACACTTGTCCATGACGGATCTCAACCATGAGTCCTTACCCAAGGTTGCAACGTTTGATGATGTCGACATTATGCGAATATGGTAATTACAACAAAAAGAAATATATAAACATTCATTGTTAATTTACTTGAAAAACATTTTAACAAGTTTAGCATTCATATAATGACCCCTCACTAAATTATATAAATGATTCCAAGACCCATCTTTAAAATAAAATGTCATCGCATGCTACTCTCTAGAAATGGTAAGTCATTACTTGGACTAATTATACCCTTAGAACTCTTGGTGACGGATTTCAACTAAATCCATCTCCTAGTCCCAAGATAACGCTTATCTCGTTGAGTCCAATCCAATTTTAGCTTGTGATCGTATCACCCTACTTACCCTAGGTAAAAAGGGACCCACGAGCGTGGTAGCCCTAATGAACACGGGATTCATAGGTGTTATTAATTGGTAAGGCTAATCTCAATTTTTTTTAAACATGTGAGAGATCTTGTCAATTTAGTTATTAATTCCTATAAGTGAACTAAGTCGGTGAATTGTGAATAACGTTGAATTGACAATAACGGTAAATAAAATGCATGTGTGACGATTTTGGCATGAGCGGAAATAAAGCAAGCAACCAAGTAACAATAAAATCCTAGTATGGCCACCTAGCTAATCAAAATTAACTAGATAGTTACAATTCGGAAACCAACTCCTTGGTCCCTTGCCTCTTCACTTGGAACACCTTCCAAAATGGCACCGTCTTGAGGGAGTCACCGGTCTTCATAAAAATAATTACAAATATACAAATATACAAATTCCTATTATACATTTATTCTATAAAATAAAATTATTAAATTGAACAAACCGGCGATACGAGATCGCAATAAAATTACAACCAAACCGTTTTTCCCTTACATTACGGGTAATCCCGATTAAAAATTAACTAGTCATACTAAGGTACAAAAATTTGCATAAAGTATTAAATAAATGACATTCATTCATTCACGGCATAAATCAAATAAATTGCTGCAAATTATGCTAAAATCGCCCTAAAAAACCATTCATGCTCATTGTAGCTCGATTTTACGGGATTTATTGATTTTTAACCATTAAAAATCAATATCAACTTTAAATCTCATTTAAATTCAAACTAATTAACTAAACTGATTTAGAACTCAAAATTAGTCATTACTAATTTTGTTGGTCATTAATTAGATCGATTTGATTTCATTTGCTAAATATTACGGTTTAATCATAACAATTATGAAATAAAACCAAAATAAAATATAAACATCATAAAATTTGAAACCAAAAAATTTTGTACATTCTGGAACAATTCCAGGAACTATAAAAAATAAAAACATTTGCTCAAAAAATTAATATTAGTTTTATGAACAAATAGCTTTGTATTTAATGGTTTTATCAAATAAAAACATTAGATATAGTAAAACAGTGAAACAAATTATGAAATTTAACCAAGAGTATCAAAATCAGAATTTAAAATGTACAAAATATTTTTAAGACCAGAAATGGACGTTTCAGTTTTATGAACATTATAATCTCATATTATCGACTTTTACCGTATAAAAATAAATGAACATGCAATACATAAGTAAAAGTCACGAAACTTTACATACAATATGTAAGACATGCATGTGAGATCATATTAAAATTTCATGGCCAGAATCAACATGCAACTATTTTTAGTTAACTTTTAACTCATAAAATGCATGTTAACTCGGTTTAAACGCCAAAAATCAAAATAAATAGCAAATTAATCCCTAAAATCACGAAATTTCACCACAAAAATTTTGAGGTCAGTAGGTATACATGCACCAAAATTTTTTTGTCAGAATCGTATTTTAACTCAAAATCTTTGATTTATTAGTTATCTTATAACTTTAATAAAAATGTCCAAAATGAACATGCATGCTACAAGCTAGCTCTGATACCACATGAAAGTCCATAGACCTTAATTAGACTCCTCTAATTAGTTGCTAAATTACTTGTTAATTTAGTATTTAATGATCTATGTAACATGCATGCAAATATAAAGACATTTATATAAGAGAAGAAATTTTCTCACATTGATATGGAAAATATAAGGGCACAACAAGAACTCCTTCTTGTTGTTCTTGAGCTAATAATATGGATGAACACAAGTAATCTCCAAACTAGAAGATCTCCTCTAAGTTGCACCAAGATGAACCCAAATAATCTACTCTTATTATTAACTAGATAATAAGATAGATATTATACTACTAATATTAGAATATATTACTACACTAGTAATACTTAGTAAATATTAGTATTTGAGAGTTTTTAGAGAGAAGATGAGTTTTTGAGAGAAGTATGAAAAACAAACATGAATGAACAAATGAAATGAACAACCATATTTAGGGCTGAGCAAATTCTGGTCCGGACCGGAAAAATGGACCGGACCAGACCATTTGGTCTGGACCAAACCCGGACCGATTTATTTTGGTCCAGTCTCGGTCCACACTTTTTGAAGTTTCGGTTTTCGGTCCGGTCCGGTCCAAGACCGGTTAATTTTGGTCCGGACCGAATGGACCAAAATATAGGTATTATACGACTATTTGTCATAATTTTATAAAGTAATCAAGTTTTTATCGTCAAAACCAACTTTCTACACAAAATATGGTGGTTATTTATGTTAAAGATGCTTTGATCAATTAGTTTATTTAACTTATAAAATAAATTTAAATTATTATATACTTAAAATAAAAAAACTATTAATTTCGGTTCATTTAGGTCCAGGACCGGACCGGACCGAAAATTACGGGTTTGGTCCGGTCCAAGACCGAATTGTTTAGGTCCGGTCTTTGGTCCACCAAAATATTTTTTTCGGTCTTTGGTCCGGTCCGGTTCGGTCCGGTCCGGTCCGGTTTTGGACCGATGCTCACCCCTAACCATATTGCCCTTATAAAGGCAATATGGCCGGTCCAAATGAGCATCACAAGGCTCTCATTTTGCTTATTTTAATCACATGCATTAGGGTGGAGTGCTGTAGTATAAGTGATGATTATATTCTACTTGTTATGTCACTTTCACTTGGTGACTTAAGAGTGTAAATAAGAACAACAATCATCACCATCCAACTAGCAACATAACCGGCCATTATGGCCTAGTTTGGTCCATATTGATTTTTGATATTTGTCTCACAAATACTTATTGATCATATGCGTAATTATCTTGTATAATTAAGTGTTAATTTGATCATATAACAATTATATGACTCAATTAAATAAATAATATGTACTTAACATTTTAAGTAATATTTTACCATTATATCAATATATAATGGGTCCCACAATGCTTAGTTAATTTTTTTTACAACTCTTTGTAAATATAATTAACTAATTACCTCTATCTCAAAACCTCAACTAATTTAGTAATTTAACGATTAATTACTAAGTTAAATCTTATTTAATCGTATTAAAATAAGATATAAATTTATTAGTCAATTATCGCATAATTGAAAAAAAAGCTTAATCGAATTTGAGTTCTTAACTCAATTTCTAACAATTAACTCTCGTACATATCGAATATATGTAATGTACTAATTAACTGTATCGTATACAAATAATTAGTTACTATTTGGATTTCATCCTTTAGGTGTGAACGAAAGGGATCAGTTGATCACCGCCGTCATACGACAATAACGTCAAACTCTAGTCAGCCAACCGTTATTGATTTACGTTAATCAACTGACTAATCATATATATAGTCAATAAATATCCCAATTATTTCCTTAATAAGATTTATCATGTGGCGCACTATTGTGGAGGACACCTACTCCAACAAATGGATGTCAAATGTCATGTAAATAGGATATCAAACGTCATTTATTGAAACCTTTGATTTTTGGTTTAAACTAGTTGTTGCACCGCGCCAATTTGGCGAAATAATTGGCAGATTTAGGTAGGAAGTTTAACAACGGGAAAGGAGATGGTCCATCGTGTATCTATAAATGGTGGACCGAGTGTAGTAGACATTACACAATATGTTGCATTCGGTAGCTTTTGAGGGTTCCACAAGCCGATCTATTCCTCGTCCCAAATTCCAGGCTGTTCAGAGTTGAAATCCAATGTAGCTTTTTAGTTCTTCCTAATGTAATAATATTTGTTCTCGGGAGGTGGCAAGAAGACAAGTTACCTCTCTTTCATTCGAGTACGGAATTTCATGTGGAATCGTATCATAACCCTATACAAATGGACATGTTATTCTCGAACAACATCATATTCTGCAATTTCAAAATAGTTGACATTTCTGAGGAACTCCGCGCTCACTGAACACACTTCATACCTTAGGTTTGATGTCATTTGGAGCATAAACATACTCCTTTTCTTCCAGTCTGCAGTTTACATTTTTAAGAAAAACTATTAACTTACAAATGTAAGTTGAAAAGCACACTTTTAGAGAGTTGCTTAAATTTCATTCCTAACCGAGTCAAAGACTCACTATTTTGATTGTAATTCTCCCGGAAATGACCTCTGTGTGTCAAGCAAACACAAGAGTGATGTTGCATACAATTGACCTTCCTAAACTCACCACCTTCTCGGTAGGTGCTGTAATTTCATTTCCAACATTTTGGCAAGCACTTTGTGTGTGCCTTGTGTAGAATGTGAAGCGAATAGTTGTATTGGAAATTCTCTTGAGCATTTTCTCTTAAGCAATTATGTCACTTGACCAAAATTGTTATTAGATGTATTGTTATTGGAAACAAATGAAGCATTAGTCAAACAATTTGAAAAAAAATCTTGGAGCAACCAGCTTCCACATTTACGAATAGAAAGTGCTATTTTCATCTCGAGCTTATTATCCTTATTTGACTTTATTCGTTAATTAACGTCAAGTTTAATTCATCAGGACTAACTATTTTCATAATATTATTTGTAAAGATTTGTAGTTGTGTATGTTTCTCTTATCAAGAACTAACGCCAAAGTGAACATTATATGATCACTGAGGCCAAGCTGTGGGGACAATATACGTGAAATGGAGATAAACGGTACTAATTTAAAATCAATAGAATATTTATCACCTTTCTGCAAGACAAATGAAGGAATAATAATAAGCTCTACCTGCGGATGGAAAGCGGGTGGCTGGGAAGCAAGCTCTCCACGGCTAAAGCGGAAAACCCAACAGTAATCTGAGCTGTAATGAATGAAATGGCAAGGTCTGGTCCGACGGGTTCTCTCCCTACTGTGCCCAGAAGAATATAGACTCCAGCAGCAATAGAAGATCCCACACCTATAATAAGACTCGTATACATCAACCCCCAGAAATTATGTTGCCAACAAAGCGAAATATATAAGTGCACAAAACAAAAATAAGGCGACAATGTGGTTAAAAGATGCTATGAAAACCAAATAGAAATATTGTAAGAAAAAAATATCCTGCTATCAAGCGTATGATCTGGGATAAGACTGTACAACACTGTATGATGTTTTTTTAGAAACAACAAGCGCTAATTAGGACACAGTTTTGGAGAGCTCACACTAAACAACTAAACCAAATACATATTATGATATTAGGTTACTTGGGTTCATCGATAGTACACAGATTCCCAGATCCCTAATGACTACACATGATTTCATTATCCTTGGAACCTATAAGAAAGGTCATGAGTAAACGAGGGACTTTACTGACCAAATAGTGAGCTGCACTTTCTAATGAATAATTTGAGCCGTCGTTATTACCTTTTTCATGTACAACACGATTCTCCTTAGCATTACTCTAGTCCTAGCTACTCTTTCTGTTGCTATAAATCGCTCATATTAGAATTGTAATAATTATCATCAGACTAGGGGAACTTTAAATTCACATAAAGAGACACATTATGTTAGGAAAACATGCAATTTGTATGTCACAAACTCAGCAAAGAATTACGAAATTTACTATCTTTAGTGGTAAAGAATTAACACTTTTGATGAAATGCAGTTGTATCTAACGTCACTAAGTACTAATATTATTAAACATGGTTCCTTATAGCCTTATCAAATATCAATACATCTACTCGTAACCTCAGAATTTAATGTATCGAGCTTGGAAGATCTTTTCCATAGACTCGAAATAAACATTAGGGGCAAGTGCTGGCCAATTAGGTCAAGTATAATAATAGTCAAGCATGTATAATAGTCAAGCACATGATATTCCCTCTAACAAAACCAAGTTGCACCCCTCCCTCTCTTCTCTTTAGTCCTTCCCATTACCCTTGCTCCTCAGCTTCCACGTTTGGGTCCATGGTACAAAGGAGAAGATATAAATGGGTACACCACATATAAGGCAACTATGACATAATCAAGCACAAACGCTCTTCCACCTTTCCACCCTTCTTCACACACTCTCTCCTCCTCCTCCTCCTCCTTCTCCTCCTCCTCCCTTTCTCATTATAGATAAAACCCAAGTAGAGGAATCTAAAAACCCTTCTTTGCACCCTTTCTAGTTTCCTCCTCTTTCCTTGCCTCTGCTTTCAGAACATATATAAAAACAAAGTTGATTTAAAATGTAATATGAAAGCCCGCAAATATAACATACCAAAGTCTAACAAACAAATTGTTAACCGTCTTCGCAGTACTCCTCCTTATCACCTCCACTGCAAGCTGCCACATATCATATTCTAGGTTAGAAACTTACATCAGTGACAATATAAAAGCAAGCAGAAAGCCCATTCCCATCCACCGTCTTTCCCTCCTTCTACCATTTACCCTGCTATGAGTCTACCTCTTTAGTCTTCTTTTCCTCCTTATACTACTCCTCATCCCTATCCTCTGTTAGATTTAATCCGAATAGAGACCATAAACTTCATACTAAATTAATCAGTAAATACTAGATGCGAAAGCTTACCTTATTTTAAGACGAAAGGTAAGGATGAACCGCCTGAAGGGACGGTCTTCAGGATTAGGTCTTCTAGTAGACACACATAACATAAGGATCTCTCTACTGATGGGAGTCGAGGAGATTCGGTTATTGTGTGCTACCAGGGACCATATCCCAGGTGACTATATATAGTCTCCTTAATCTAATGCGCCCATCATGCATTAGAAACCTAATGGGTATCTACACTAGTAAATAGTCAGTCCCATACTTTTTAAGACGTATAAACAATAAGCCCATATTTTATACACTGTAGTGGATCACTTTATATTTGGGCATAACTTAATAGATAGCGCATAAATACAATTATTACCGGATTAATTATATAGTCCACATATATTGTATATAGGCCCATAATTCTTACAATCTCCCACTTGGGCCAAATACATTCATATATGTGTGACACCTGATAACTGTATTTACAAAAACCTTATGAGCTCAAAAAATGCTATCATCAAACCAACCGTCTTAAGCAATTCGGTCCATCAATCATACTAACATAGGATCAAAGCGACCTTTGCTCCAGTTTATCGTATCATGACCCTCACTGGTCACATATGTCAATATAACCAACGACATGAATCGAGCATGGGAGTATAGCATAGAATTAGCATCCGAATGTGATCCCTATATGCATATTTCCAACTGGTTCACCTGAGTGAGATCAACCAAAAAGTAAGACAGAGTGAAACTGTAAACCGAAAATCTCTGCATAACTTAACAACCGTAATCTTTAATGTGTCTAACATGACAAACTCTAACTTAAACCGAATTTCCTTAAAGCTGAAACACCCATTTGAGCAATGAGCCTAAGAAAGACCGTGGGTGGTAATTCCTTTGTAAGCGGATCCGCAAAATGGAGTTTGTATCGACATGTATAATTGACACCTTTTCACTCTGAATTGTTTCTTAAACAATACATCACTTGTAATGTCATTAGAAACTATAACTTTCACATTTGTCACAAATTACTTGAGTGGTCTTTCAATACCGTACTAAATTTGCAAGCTTATGACAAATGTTCATAACCAACTAGGAGCCGAATTACCGAATGATCTCAACTGAATCGATTTCCTATAAATAATGTTTTGTTCCAAATGTAAATGAAAACAATACGTTTGGCTGCCCTTAGTGGATCCAAGATCCTAATCTGTATTGCCTTAATATCTATCAAATTGTAGAATGTATGCAATTTCCAAACACATACAAACTAAGTAAATAACACATAACTCAAACACGTGAAATAAAACCTGAAACACGTGAGTTTAAGCATCACTATATATGATGAATATTTTCTTTAGGGCATTAATGAGACTAAATCTGCCTCCTTTACCGAAAGGGTCTTAACAACAAATAGTTTACTGACTCCCACTGAATCTTGAGTATATACAATCGTCTACCACATTCACCATATATCAAATAAGATGATAGCTTGACAGATGTGTAATCTTTATGACGGAAAACCTTTTTTGGGCTTTATTAGATGAGTTACCTTAATTTGCAGAACATCTAATTTAAATATATTGAATCAAAGTTTTTGTTACTGCACTGAATAGTTTCATCAATTTCATCATTGAGAAACAAATCTTTAACATTCATCCAATGTAACTGAAAAACCGAATATGACAAAATATCCTAATAATCATTGCTGACAAGATGAAATATATTGTTACATTACCTTTTGAACCCTTCCTAGTAACAAGTAAATACTTGAAACCAATATATTTCACAACTTTAGGTAATGGAACAAGGTCATAAATATCATCGTCCTTTAAATGACTCATTTTCTTTATGTTATCAATCCACCTATATGAGTTAGGACCTTCAATGGTTTTGGCAGAAGTTGATTGAATCATCTTCTCCCATTCCATTAGCTAACTCTTATTACAACTTGTTAGTCCGTCATTACACTATTCTCCATTTTAACCATATAGAAAAACAATGTAATTAATGTAGTTGCATTTATCCTTATTAATTGGATCTTCTAAATAATTGGTTCTTGAGATATTTGAGTTTGTTCTACCGAATTGATCTTACGATCCTGTATAAGGAGACTTAAGACAATATCAATTTCCTTTTCTCCCACGCAAACTCAATATCCTCAATGAACCCCTAATTTTCGTCTTAAATAACTTGATTATGGGATCATTATCTTATTACTCTACAATTTGGAGTGTAAACTACTATGACTTGTGAGTTTAAGGGAAGTTTAGTTAAGTCTACTTAAACTGAAAACAACTCAAATAGAAATGGAGGCTGTTTTAGAGAGAGTGACTTATATCAGCTGAAATTTAAAGGATATGACTTAGAGAAGCTCCCCTACAGCAAAGCACAAGAGAAGGGACTCAAACACTATTTTAGAGACAGGTTTCAAGTGTTACAGCAAAGCACAAACACTCCATACTTAGCCTCAACAGCAAGCAAGCTAATCACAGCAAAGCACAGATTTGACTTGACTTACAAAGCAAGACACTGATCAGACACCTTGTAGATGTATCAGGCTTGACTCAAACTACAGCCCCTAGCACAAGTTTGAAAGATTTGAGGGATTTCTCAAAGTTAAATTCATTCATAAAGTCTAACTGAAACAACATACAAAGACCTCTTTATATAGGGAGGCTGATATCTTGTGAGCCATTGGATGTACAGATCATCCAAGGGCCAACTTAGGATTCAAACTACTACTACTGACACTAATTAAGAGCCTCACAATAGGACGAGTTCAACAACTATAAAATACAGGCACAAGACACAAAAACAGACTGAACAAAAAGCAAATAAAGCAGTTTTGGAGTTTTCCTGAAATGGAAATCTGTTGTCCTTGTTGTCTTGCTGCCTTGCCTGGGTGTGTTGCTGCTCATTGGGACTCTCTACCCTTATTAGAACTTAGATAAGACCTGCCTTGGATGAGGACAAGTTGACTTAAGCAAAGGAAACCATAATCTGACTTGTACCTTCCCTGTTTTAATTGTTTTCTGGACTCTAGCTTGGGGTGTCTGTTTCATGAGTTTTTCCTAGACTTCAAATGGGGTTGTCCTGGACAAACTTGTAGCTTGGGGGGTTGGCTTGATGTTAGGCCATGATGGGGGTGGTTGGGATGCCCTGGTGTACCTCCTTGGTGCAAGGTTTGTTGATTGGTCTGCCTGGTCCTGAATGTCTTTGTCTCTGTCTTGTGTGGATAATGTGGGTTGTGTTGGGGCTTGGCATGGCTTGCTGAGCCCTGGACTGTCTTCCTCACGGGTGTGGCTTGGCCTGGCTTGATCTTGGCTTGTTGTTTAGACCTTGTAACTCGAGCTTCCATCTGAGGGGTCCTTGGGGTCAGGCTTGTCTTGTTTGTGGCTTGATCATCAAGGCCCCTTGGGTGAGCTCCTGCTGCAGCCTCCCCAGGTTGAAAAGGGCTTGACCTCAAGCCTTTGTCTTCCTCTCCCTCAGAGTCTTCATAGAAGGGACTAAGATCCCCAACATTGAATGTTCCATGAACTGCATACTCTCCTGGTAGATCAATTCTGTAGGCATTAGGACCTATCTTCTCTATGACTTGAAAAGGACCATCTGCCCTTGGCTCTAGCTTATTCTTTCTCTTGGAAGGGAACCTTTCTTTCCTTAATTTGATCCATACTAAGTCTCCTGGTGCAAAATCTTTCTTGGTCTTAGGAACCTTGGCATTCTTCTTGTATAGATCATTAGTTTTCTCAATTTGTTTTCTGACTGATTCATGGAGTTTTAGCATTTGTTCCACCCTCTTCTTGGCATCATAGTGGATCTCTGACCTGCACACATTAGACAAATCAAAGGCATTAAGGGGTTAGTACCATAGACCACTTCAAAGGGGGAGTGGCATGTGGCTGCTGATGGAGCTCTATTGAAAGAGAACTCTGCTTGAGCCAACTTCAAGTCCCAATCCTTGAGAGATTTGCTGACTATACACCTCAAGATCCTTCCCAAGGTCTTGTTGGTCACCTCAGTTTGGCCATCTGTTTGAGGATGATGGGAGGTACTAAACAACAACCTAGTGTTAAGCAGCTTCCACAATGTTCTCCAGAAATGGCTCATAAACTTTGTGTCTCTGTCAGACACAATAGTCCTTGGGACTCCATGTAACCTCACCACCTCATCAAGGTATAGCTCTGCTACACTCACAGCATCCTCAGTCTTCTTGCAAGCAATGAAATGTGCCATCTTACTGAACCTATCCACAACCACCATGATAGAATCTTTCCCTCTTGCTGTCCTAGGTAATGCTACTATGAAATCCATACTTACATCTTCCCAAGGCCTACATGGGACTGGTAGGGGAGTGTAAGGTCCTGCTTGAAAAGAACTCTTGGCCTTTTGACAAACTCCACACCTTCTGAGCACTATTTGGACTTCTCCCATCATCTTAGGCCAGTAGAATTGATCCTGTAGTATGTCCACAGTTTTCTGAACCCCAAAGTGTCCTCCAAGACCACTTCCATGTACCTCCTTGATCAATAGACTCCTATAAGATCCTCTGGGAACACACAGCTTGTTTCCTTTGAACAAGAATCCATTTTGCAAAGTGTAGGGTGAATCAATGGTCCTTGTTCCCTCTTTCTGTGCTAACCAATCTTCTGCAAAGTCTGGATCTTCTTGATACATGTCCTTCATGAACTCAAAGCCAAGAACCCTTTGCTCCATAGTTGATAGCAGAGTGTACCTCCTAGATAATGCATCAGCCACCACATTTTGTTTGCCCTCTTTGTATTTGCTAGAAAAGGTGAATGACTGGAGGAACTCCACCCACTTAGCATGCCTATGACTGAGCTTATGTTGGCCTCCTATGTACTTCAATGCCTCATGATCAGAGTGTAAGACAAAAGGCTTGGGCTTCAGGTAATGACTCCAATGCCATAAAGCTCTGACAAGAGCATAAAATTCTTTGTCATATGTAAAATAGTTCAGCTTAGAACCACTTAGCTTTTCACTGAAATAAGCTACATCTTTCTTTTCTTGGATAAGGACAGCTCCAATCCCCACTCCACTTGCATCACATTCAACCTCAAATAGGCTGTTAAAGTCTGGCAACCTGAGGATAGGTGCACTGCACAAGAGTTTCTTCATGTGTTTGAAAGCTTGCAAAGCATTCTCAGTCCAAGTGAACTCTCCCTTCTTCATGCATTCAGTGAGGGGTGCTGCAATGGTGCTGAAATTCTTAATGAATCTTCTTTAGAAAGATTCTAAGCCATGGAACCCTCTTACTTATGTGATATTCCTAGGGACAGGCCAAGACTGGACAACAATGATCTTATCTAGATCAACTGAAATGCCTCTACCAGACACCACATATCCTAGAAACTTGACTTCCTCAGTCATGAAAGTGCATTTCTCAAGTTTCCCAAAGAGCTTGCTCTCCTTAAGTATTTCAAACACAGCCTCAAGATGCCTCAAATGATCATCCTTGCTCTTGCTGTAGATGAGAATATCATCAAAGTATACCACCACAAATCTCCCTAGGCAAGGTCTGAGCACTTCTGTCATTAATCTCATGAAGGTACTTGGGGCATTTGACAGGCCAAAGGGCATGACAAGCCACTCATAAAGGCCATGCTTTGTTTTGAAGGCTGCCTTCCACTCATCTCCCTCCCTGATCCTTAATTGATGGTAACCTTGCCTCAAATCAATCTTAGAAAAGAACCTTGAGCCACTCAGCTCATCCAACTTGTCATCAAGCCTAGGTATGGGGAACCTATACTTGACTGTGATGTTGTTGATAGCCCTGCTATCTATGCACATCCTCCAAGTCCCATCCTTCTTAGGCACCAACAATGCAGGCACAACACAAGGGCTTAATGACTCCCTTACAAACCCTTTACTCATCAACTCTCCAACTTGCTTCTGCAGCTCTTGTGTAGCCTTAGGATCACATCTATAGGCTGGTCTATTAGGTAGTACAGACCCTGGCACAAGGTCTATTTGGTGTTCAATTCCTCTTAAAGGGGGTAAGCCATCAGGAAGTTCCTCTGGGAACACTTCCTTGAACTGATCAATGAGGGGCTTAACTTCTGCAGGGATTACCTTAGACTCCTCTTCCTGAACTTCTTTTGATAGCAGCATTAATATAGGTTGCTCTTCACTACACTCTTTGACCATTGCTGACTCAGACAGAAACACAACTCCACTAAAGTCTTCAGCCATGCTTGGACTCTCATAGCTCTTCTGATGTGGTGGTAAGGGGGCTAATGTCACCTTCCTGCTCTCATGCTTGAAGGAATAGGTGTTGCTTCTTCCTTGGTGTATGGAGCTTTTATCAAACTCTCATGGCCTTCCTAATAACAAGTGACAGGCATCCATTGGAACCACATCACACAATACCTCATCTTTGTACACACTTCCAATGGAGAATGGGACCATACATTGCTTATCCACCTTAACCTCTGCTCCCTTACTCAGCCATCTCAACTTATAGGGGTGAGGGTGCTCTTGAGTGCTTAACTTCAGCTTGTCAACCATAGTAACAGAGGCCACATTGGTACAACTACCTCCATCTATAATAAGGTTACAAACCCTCCCTTGTATGGTACATCTGCTTCTGAAAATGAGGGACCTTTGATCCTCCTCCAAAGGTATATGTTGTGAATGCATTACTCTCCATAGGACTAAGCTGTGGCCTGTGTCAGGGAGTGCCACTATTGCCTCCTGACTAGACTCTTCTTCCTCACTCACCACTTCTTCAACCTCAGGCTCATCCCTCTCATACTCAACTAGACCCTCTTTCTCCCAAGCCTCAACTTCCATTATAGTTAAGGTCTTCTTAGAAGGGCAATCCTTCCTGAAATGTCCATAGCCTTGACATTGGAAGCACCTAATTCTGTTCTCAGTCAATGAAGTGCTTGGCTTTTGACCCATGATGCCCTTTCCCTTGTCTAAGGTAGGTGGGGGTGCTGTCTTAGGGGTATCCATGGTTCTCAACCCACTATAAGGTCTGGTTTGAAAAGGTCTAACAGGTTTTGGTGTAACAGGCTTAGTCTTCCCTATCTTTTCAATTCTCAGGGATAAGTTGACCACATCATCAAATGACCACAGAGGTTGCATCCTAACCTTGTTAGCAATGTTCTTATCTAGACCCTCTAAGTACCTAGCAATCCTTTGCTCAGGTTTCTCATTTATATCACACTGTAAGGTGAGTTGTTCAAACTCTCTCAGATAAGATTCAACAGGTTTGTCTCCTTGTTTCAACTTAGACAATTTGATAAACAGATCCTGGGTGTAATCCTTAGCAACAAACTTGTCTAGTAGTTTCTTTTTCAGTTTAGTCCAAGACTTGATGGGTTCTTTCCCTTCCCTAGCCCTTAACCCTTTCATAGTTTCATACCAAAGGGAAGCATACCCTTTCAGTTTAAGGATGGCTACTTTAAAAGACTTAGAATCATTATATCCTTTGTACTCAAAGATCCTTTCTACTTCTCTTAACCATTCTAACAAATCATCAGGATTAAGACTACCAGAAAACTCAGGGATATCTACCTTAAGATGCTTGTCTATGTGCCTGTGGATGGAAGCTCTGCTTCTTGTTGAGTCATCTGAGTCTGGATACTCTTCATCATCAGGTGGCCTTCCTCTGCCTCCTCCTTAGCCTCTTCCACGTCCTCTGCCTCTTCCTCCAGCAAAGCAAATGGTTGCCTATTACCTGGTCTAGGGTTCTGGTTAGGGTGGTTACAGTCCCAGCCAGATCCTCCATCCTTGCTTCTACTTCTGCCAGTCTCTCTTCACTCATTGGGCTATTTTTGTGTTTTTAAATGTAGTTAGGGAAATGAACTCACTAAGACTCTCAACCAAAGCTCTGATAACCAATTTGGAGTGTAAACTACTATTACTTGTGAGTTTAAGGGAAGTTTAGTTAAGTCTACTTAAACTGAAAACAACTCAAATAGAAATGGAGGCTGTTTTAGAGAGAGTGACTTATATCAGCTGAAATTTAAAGGATATGACTTAGAGAAGCTCCCCTACAGCAAAGCACAAGAGAAGGGACTCAAAGACTAGTTTAAAGAGAGGTTTCAAGTGTTACAGCAAAGCACAAACACTCCAAACTTAGCCTCAACAGCAAGCAAGCTAATCACAGCAAAGCACAGATTTGACTTGACTTACAAAGCAAGACACTGATCAGATACCTTGTAGATGTATCATGCTTGACTCAAACTACAGCTCCTAGCACAAGTTTGAAATATTTGAGGGATTTCTCAAAGTTAAATTCATTCATAAAGTCTAACTGAAACAACATACAAAGACCTCCTTATATAGGGAGGCTGATATCTTGTGAGCCATTGGATGTACAGATCATCCAAGGGCCAACTTAGGATTCAAACTACTACTACTGACACTAATTAAGAGCCTCACAATAGGACGAGTTCAACAACTATAAAATACAGGCACAAGACACAAAAACAGACTGAACAAAAAGCAAATAAAGTAGTTTTGGAGTTTTCCTGAAATGGAAATCTGTTGTCCTTGTTGTCTTGCTGCCTTGCCTGGGTGTGTTGCTGCTCCTTGGGACTCTCTACCCTTATTAGAACTTAGATAAGACCTGCCTTGGACGAGGACAAGTTGACTTAAGCAAAGGAAACCATAATCTGACTTGTACCTTCCCTGTTTTAATTGTTTTCTGGACTCTAGCTTGGGGTGTCTGTTTCATGAGTTTTTGCTAGACTTCAAAAGGGGTTGTCCTGGACAAACTTGTAGCTTGGGGGGTTGGCTTGATGGTAGGCCATGGTGGGGGTGGTTGGGATGCCCTGGTGTACCTCCTTGGTGCAGGGTTTGTTGATTGGTCTGCCTGGTCCTGAATGTCTTTGTCTCTGTCTTGTGTGGGTAATGTGGGTTGTGTTGGGGCTTGGCATGGCTTGCTGAGCCCTGGACTGTCTTCCTCACTGGTGTGGCTTGGCCTGGCTTGATCTTGGCTTGACATAGCTTGTTGTTTAGACCTTGTAACTCGAGCTTCCATCTGAGGGGTCCTTGGGGTCAGACTTGTCTTGTTTGTGGCTTGATCATCAAGGCCCCTTGGGTGAGCTCCTGCTGCACAACTTATGTATTATCCAACAAATAAGTCATCGACTCTCCTTAATTCCAACTATTAACGTTATGGCTTTTAAACCTCATCCTTAGTTAGTTGGACATACCAGATGTGTAAATTATTTACACTATAATTAAATAGTCAATGCTACTGTTAGAACTTCATCCAAAAATAGCTGCAATCTTAAGACATTATTTCTAGAATCAAGGAAATGAGTATGAATAATCACACTCCTTAGCATGCCTTAGAGTGTTGCTTGCATACAGATTACACCAGCCATATTATGAATCCTCATGTGGTGTAATATTAAATACAGGACCGAACACCTCTAGAAATTCTTTTAAATAATCTTGACGTTGTTATCCTGAATAGTCATTTTGCGATAGTAATTATACTTAAGACTACAAATGACATAGTTATTCCTTTACTGAGTACTATGTCTCAGTCAAATATTACTGAAAACATCAAGAACTTAAAACTTCTCACAAATGAGATTTAGATATCTATGCTTAAGTTTTTGTCTACACATTAACATAGCGATTTAAACCATTAATATATTCTTAGAGTATAAAATGGTTCAACTGCCCGTAGATGTTAATAATAAGACACCTGAAATTCTTTTGATATATAATCTCCCTTTTATTTGTCTTTGTCCCCTTAAATATAAATATCCAAAGTAAAGGGGTCAACAGTTTCACTTTGACACAAAACTTTAACTTTTCTTTTAATGTGTCATACCGAAAAGAAATTGTCGCTTCTGAATTGTTTATTTATATCTACTGAACTTTAATGCAAGTTTACATAAAAGATAATTAGATCAAACTATATTAAGCTGTAAAAAATGATGGATTCAACATTATTTGAATTTGGAAAACTCATATTAATTATTTCTCAATGCACAAAGCACCAAATTTGCACATGCGAAAAATAACCGTTTTCACCAAAGGTGATACCAAAACTCTTTTCCAAATTCAAATATAGCAACAAGTCATTAATGACAACAAAAATAGTTGACTGTCTCAAACTCAGATGATGACATGCCCCAAAATAGATGAATCTTTCATCATCACTTGGCTTGTCACATCTTAGTTATACTTGCAACGATATTTTGATATGAGTGAAAGAACCAGATACACCAACCTAGCATGATTGGATACAAAAAATTAACCTTAGACAAACCCAAAATGATAAGTGTACCCTTACCGACATGCGAGGCGTTGAAACTGATGCTAGATTTCCTTAGATGTCAAACTCTTAACAAACTAACGACTAAGAGTCTAATAACCTTATGTTTATTGTTATCTATTTAAGTTTGACGACTTTTGCAGTTTCTTAAATAACTGAATTAACTGAAATAATGCCCTAAAATATTTTCTTAATGGCACCTTATATAATCACTAAACATGCATCTTGAATGTGCTACTGTACAATGTCACGTGAGTCCACACGATACTTGTTTTAATCTTTATGAGTAACAATTATACATTCACAAGACAATGCTAATATTATCACGACCTGAAGTAAATATTTACATTTCTTTACAATTCATTTAATAAATGGTTTCATCCGAATTGAGAATGTAACTGAATATGACAGATATAATAACCATAAATGTCAAACTTGAATGAAAAAAATAATATCCTTATATTTGAATAAATTCAAACAATTAAAGTGTCTTTGCAAAATTATTCTTTAGTCGTTACACATAAATAATAACTATGGATTGACCCTACTCTTAAACATTTAATCAAATATTGACGATAAACTCACGTCAAACACTAAGCCTTCCTTTGGGCCGACTTACTATTCACATGAAGATCCAAATAATCGTCACATATTTATTACCCAACGTGTATATGCAATTCGGCCAAATAATGGACTTCCTTTGGGCCGACCATTATTCGCATGAACTACACACACTAAACCAAAAATTGAATTTATTTATCTTAAAACCTTTATGGGCATAATCCTTATGAGTGTCATAAATAAAATGTCACTCCCTTAACTTAATTTTCAGATTCAAATATTGGCATCCCCATCATCACAAGATACCTAGCACAACATCTAACCCCATCTTTGGACAAGAATTAGACTTGTAAGTGGTACTCTTGGTGTAGTAATCAAATACTAACAGTAAAAATCATGTCAAATATCAAGCCTTCCTTTGGGCCGACTTGACACTCACATGAAAAACTGAATAACTGTTACATATTTATTACCACAAGTGTAATTGAATCTCTGCCAAGTAATGGTTTTCCTTTGGGCCGGCAATTACCCGCATGACATCCAATCACACACAATTGTCTAGTACTTTAAATTATTCAATCTACACAATAGAAGTCACTTTGGCGACGTACTGTTTCAATCAAATAACCGAAAATACTAGACATCTTATAAAAGCGTAATAGCCAAATATTATTCGAATATGAAAATAAGTTCTTAATTTACCAGCAATGGTGATATACCAAAAGTGATAAAGAACTAGTTTTAATAAAGTTTAAAACAAGTCATAACGCTAATTGAAAAACGGGACATTTACCACCAACTTCATGATTGCAAATTGCAAACACTAAGCCCAAAGTAATATTCTGTATTAGTTCTTGGCTTACAAGAAAACAAATCCTTAATCCCATCTTTTCCAAATAATATGGAAGAAACTTTATATTATATTCAAAAGAATTACCGGACAAAAAAAAACATAATATCATAATTGAAATTTGCATCAAGATCATATATTAGTGATGACTCCTTAATACCATATACTGAAAGAAAACTCTATGGATTAATGGTATCCCAAATCCTTAACCAGATGCTTTGTTGGGACAAAATCACCTAATTCATGATTGAATTTTCATACGACACAAATATAAATTTTCAAAACCAAAAATTCCTGATCGAGTAAGAGCAACATAACGCCGACAAAACACTAATAACCTGATCTTTACAACCAAAAACAACCCATTAAGAACTTTACAATCGTTGCCATACAAAGGTTGCTCCGTATTATGGAACATGTTATTTACATTATTGATTCTGCAGTACAAGCCATGAAGAGGATGGAAAATCATCCGAATATGCAAATCATGAAGAACCTAATTATTAGATGCTTCCACTTGACTCAATAAACAAATCAGCCAAAGAAAATCAACGAACGCATCGGGCGTCTAAACTAAATAT
Organism: Heliosperma pusillum; assembly: GCA_022085475.1. NCBI lineage: Eukaryota > Viridiplantae > Streptophyta > Magnoliopsida > Caryophyllales > Caryophyllaceae > Heliosperma > Heliosperma pusillum. The sequence continues at coordinate 68,447 of JAIUZE010075380.1, forward strand.
GCAATCATCTTATTGATGATCATAAATGAAAAATTAACCAGCGAATAAACGAGCAAATTCATATAATTGAATTTCACAAACGAGACGGATGAATAAAGCATGAAGCATCACTCACCCGAAATCAGAATTGGATATGACATGACGAATATCTGTAACGCCGAATAATTCAATATGAAGATGGCTCTGATACCACTTGTTAGATTTAATCCGAATAGAGACCATAAACTTCATACTAAATTACTCGGTAAATACTATATGCGGAAGCGTACCTTATTATATGATGAAAGGTTGAGATGAACCGCCTAAAGGGACGATCTTCGGGATTAGGTCTTCTAGTAGACACATATACCATAGGGATCTCTCTACTGATAGGAGGCGAGGAGATTAGATTATTGTGTGCTACCAGGGACCATAATCCAGGTGACTATATATAGTCTCCTTAATCTAATGCGTCCATTATGCATTAGAAACCTAATGGGTATCAACACTAGTAAATAGTCAGGCCCATACTTTTTAAGACGTATAAACAATAAGCCCATATTTTATACACTGTAGTAGATCACTTTATATTTGGGCATAACTTAATAGATAGCGCATAAATAAAATTATTACCGGATTAATTATATAGTCCACATATATTGTATATAGGCCCATAATTATTACATCCTCTTCCTACTTCACCTTCCTCACTTTACCTTTCCCTTATCATCTTTCCCTCTCTCCCTTTCCTCTACATCCTCATCCTTTACCTTAAACCGTCGCAAATCACCTTTAACGCCGCCATCATCAGTTGCGCTACCACAACCAACCTCGCCTTCTTTGAGTTTCCCCACAGATCTTCTTCTCCCTCTTAAATTACCCCTCTCGAGGAATGAGTACCTGACAGCAAGCCAAGAATGAGCTATAGATTAATGACCTGGAGATCCGAGAATGCAAAAACACATACTTAGAGTATGATATGAAGTATGAATAGATTTATACATCCATAACAATTGTAAGACATACAGAATAAGCTCCAAGTCATTTCCATGTACATATGAATAAAGAAATTTCAAAATACCAGAATATAAGAAGCATTAGTTACAGTGATGAAATGATGATCAAAAGTTCCCAAAGTGTAACAGTAGACATGAGGCCTGCAAAGGAGGCATAGTACAAAATTTATAATACAATAAATAAGGAAAATATAATTATACAAATCACAGATAACGGAGAATAAATTGAAAGGGGGAAAATGAAAGGGGGAAAGAGAAAGCTTCGGGGAACTGCAATTGAGTGTTCTAAAACTCCTTCAAAAAAATTAGCAATTAAATGACCACATCTTGAATACCTAATTGATCCAGGGTCTGTAATCTCTCTTTGCCTTTACCCGGAATTAAAAATAAATAAATAAATAACTCCAATTGAATAGCATTTACAGTAACAAATCATGGACCCAAATATGGTGTGAGGTAGTATTCACTTATTTCGGTATCAGACTCCCTTTCCCTACCCAAATTAATCAAAATTAATCTTACTCTTGTCCATTCTTATCTCTAACCCACTCAAAAGAAATTGAAAAACTTTCATATAAGTATGTTAAGTTCAAGTTCCCTCATCACTGTCACCAGACGCCATACTCCTGACAAGAACTGGTGTGTCGAGTTCCCTAAATCTAAAGCAGAGAACAATAGTATAAGATTTTTTTACAGTCTGCAATGGCCACAGGGTTTGGTAATTTGTGACAAAAAGAAATATAGATTTTTCAAAAACCCGCTATATGGTAAAATTATCTGAAACTACTAATGCCTCTCACCTAGCTCAATTTTCGCATCTCTCTTTTTTGACAACCTAATCCACTATATCCGTTACTTTTTTTTGACAAAAACTTGGGCCATCTTGTACGTATTAATCCCTCTTATTCAATAGATTTTATTTCTTAAGGCTTAGAAAGTAGATGAGTGAATTACCTTGGCGATGCATTATAGGGCACCATGCCCTAGGTTTTCTTGAAATTCCTGTACCTTGGCCTGCAAGGGTTTTACAAAAGGTGTTGCAAATTAGTGCTAGTGTTTTATTTGATGAATTCCTACTAAATTTAATGCGGGGCACTTGTTCATGTCAATCTGAACCTCGACTCGCCGCCGAAGTTTGCGTTTACGCTGAACAAGCATATCAACTGCTATGTTCTCGGTAAAGTTGTTTGCAATTATATATTAGATTAGCAAAGCATGTCTAAGCAGTGTAGTAGCAACTATCGGGGCTGTAAGACAGTGCACCTGGAAAAGAATATAAACACAATCTTTGAAACTAATATATGAAAAATGCCTATCCATTTCTACACGAATTGGTCACAAACACTATGGACAAAGGCATTATGTCATGGTTGATGGTTGAACCTCTAGCAGAAACGCTCACTACTATAAAACATGTTCTTGTATGAACCCTAGACTGTATCCCTGTAAAACAATTGTACCATAGGTATGATTACATGGCTATAATTTCCTACCCACATTTAAGTTATCTGGTCAAAAATAAGTGTCATATCTTTGACATTTGGGTCTGGTCCATCCTTCTAATCAATAAACCATAAGTATTCTACTAATCAAGTAATCATTATTTAACACTTCGGTGTTCCTAGAGGGCATTTCCTAAAATGACTATACCTGGGATATAAACAATGGATATTTTGACCCAATATTGCCTGATATCTGAAAAAGAATGGAAACTTAATTAGAATATAGAATCAAGGCCACGATATTTCGTACATAAAATACTGTGCCAATGAGTACGGATGCTAAACTTGGAGTAAGACCTATACTTCAAACTCGATTTAATTCTTAATAAGATTTAGATCCAATGGTAGCAGCTAAGCTGGTATTTGAGGCATTTAAAAGCTAATTTCAAAATCATTTAAAATCATAACGTTATAAAAGCAGCTTACCCCCAATACAACGATATTCATCGATGGCCTACGAGTTAAATGGGCTGCAACAAGCAAATTACCGCCATGTTCATATTACCCCTGCAAAAAAAAAATGTTAGATAGAATGAAAACATGACCGCCCATGGAATTACCCATTTTAAGTGGCTGTTTTTAGAGTACTATTCTATTATATGAATTAACGAAATCCTTTGGGGGTGTTAATAAAGCCGACTATAAAGTAGTGATCAAACCATTTGACTCAATAAGTAAATAAGGTTAAAATTAATCGAAAATCTAGGATAAATTATCATCTCCCATATTGCAGTGTAAAACTAAAGGCAATTATTGCTTTCTCTCTACATGATCATATTTCATGGAATTTAGGAGCCGTAATTATAAAAACTAAAATTAAGAGAGAGTTCCTTATCAATAACATGTATATTCTCCTGAAAATTGAGAAGAAATCAAATTTGATAAGATAAACCTTTCTAAAAAGAAGACCCATTCCATTTAAAAAGGCAGGTACCTCACCGAATACAACCTCAGCAATAAGTAAGATGGAAGAAACATATCCAATTAAGAAACTATAACCAAAACATATCTTAGATCAATGATAAAATTACTTAAAGGTTATTGTGAAGTAAAAAGAAGGCTAGATCTCCAGCTAGTTACGCCATGACACCGGGTTCTCCCTCCTTCATTTCATCACCTTCCTCATCGCAATGCAGCAAAAACAATAACAATTTGAAATGCTAAATAAATTAAAGCAATATTTAGAGAAAAACAAATTAAGATTAGGGAGAAAATAAGTATAAACTTATATTGAAAGTAGGAATGAATAAACTTAAATACAACAAGCAATTCTCCGTTGCCACTCACCAATTTCAGCCGGCATTATATCGTCATCTGCTTTTCCGACCTCGAACGCCCAGTCACTACTACCTATTCAGTGAACTCAAAATTCAATGTAAAATAAAAACAAAGTAGCCGATTACAAATCTTACAATAATATAAAAAGGCTTGTTGAGCCTCCATTTAAGTGACACGTGTCACATCTCAACTTCTTGCCACATATCACTTTTATAATCAACAAAAAATAATAAGAAACCTACATAATTATTGTACTTTCATTTTCTCTTGCCTTTTTGTATACCTTACAAAAAAAAAACTAAATTTCAAATTAAATATCTTAATTGATACCCATTATTACATCTTCCTTACCAACTCTTTGTAATCTAAACATACATATATATATATATATATATATATATATATATCTATATATATATATATATATATATATATATATATATATGTATACACACACACACACACACACACACACACACACACACACAATAACATAAGAAGGCTACATTGAGTAGCTAACAAAATGACACATTGTGAGGTACAATTCCAAGTTAAATTCAAAAAAAAAAAAATTAAAAAGAAATTAAAAATAGAAAGGCAAAGTAGTAGTCAACATACTAATAAAGTTGTAAACCTTCATCTCCTAAAACATTAATGAACTTCATAATCACAAATTCTCCAAAAACAGAATATAAAAAGGCAAAGTAATAATCAATATACTTATTAAATTGTAAGCCTCCATCTCCCAAACATTATTATACTTCATAATCACAAATTCTCCATCTTTCATACCAAAATTTTCATATCCTACCGTAATAAAACCAATTCACCAAATTTACCTATAAAATAAGATCAATTGTTAAGAAATCTAACACATTCCTACCGAAAAAATGACGAAGAACTATGTTCCCTTACCTATTTATTTTCATTTGATTGATTTTTAAATCTTTTCCCATCTTTCCTTTTATCTCAGGTTATAGTCCAATGAGCGAAGGAAAATAAAGATATAAGAGCCAAAGTAGAAAAAAGAAGAATCTAACAAGCATTTGTATCGTATTGTTCGTTCTTTACATTGGTGAATGTTGATGAAGTGATCAAATTATTATTAACCTTAACTTTTTAGTCTCATATAATTTTAATATTGATACAATGTTTTGAGAAGTTTTTAATTTAATCATTAGTTGATAATGTGTAGAGAATTTGTTAGTTTTGACATTAACAACATAACAAATGCAAGTTTAGTGAAAGTAAAGTTTTTCTCATATTTTTCATGAGTCGGTTAAAAAAAGGTAAAATTATATTTTGCTTGTATTTTGACTACCAAATAGTGAAATATCTTATAATTGTGATTTTTGTAAACTGAAAATGTTGCATGAATATCAATGTTATTATCTATTACGATCTCATTCAAATTGTTCTTATTTTTACAATGGCTAAGAGAAAATGAGTGAAAAATATTTTTGATTCTTATCTTCAAACAATCAAAATATAAGTATATAACTATGGTTGGTACTTTTTAATACACTTTATTAATCATTTAAACTTGTAAACTAAGACACATATCATTTAGACATCGAACAAAAACGATATTATTCGGCTACAAAAGTCAAATGAAAATAATAGAGGATGTACAACTTAAAAAAATACAACAGAAAGTTGTGAATATCAAACCACTAAAAAAAGTAGTAAATTTTTTGAACATCTATTAATAAAAAAACTATAAAAATCCCATGATTTTCACGGGAAATTAAACTAGTTAGAGCTAAGAACACCCAAATTATCATTCAAGCAACACCAAAGACAACCAACATAGAGCATAACTTACACAACTAATAAGAGCCAACTTATGATGATGACGAAGACGAAATACCTCGCCACATAAAGGATTATATATATACAGAATAAATTGATGAAATAAAACTCGATCAACTAGAGCTGTCAGCTACGCAAAAATAACTACTATAAGGAAAACCAAAAACAACTCTAGCAGTGACACAATTCGGCAATCACAATAATCTATCCACCAAAACCAAGATATTATGATTAGACTAATATCGAACTACTAATCTGAAGTAGCAAATAACTAAATACAAACATAAAATTCCATTCATTTACCTACACTTGATACCAAAAACATACTAACTCGTAATAATAACAACAAAATAACCCATATTCTGAAAATGAAATTAAAAAATGCACACTTTTGAGCCCAAACTACTGCACGCAATCAATCTAAACTAATTAAAAACCAAAACTATTGCATGCAATAACCTAAAAACACTTATTAAACCCAAACAACTTTTAATAGTAAACAGATATAAAGAATATGAGGCGCATAAACAAAGCAACTTACATGTTACATGTTCCCGTTAGCCGAGTTAAGTTCTTAATCGCCATTGATTAATTTAATGGCGATCCATGTTCAAAAACCTGAAAAACCACATGCAAAATGGAAACACAAAACACATAACCATCAACTAAATATAAAATCACATCAATAATCAAGTAAATCAACAAACCCACTATATTATAAGTTTACTGATTATGTTGGGGTGATTAATTATCACAAACAACAATAAGTAAGTAGCTTATAACACCTAATAACAAAAATCATTTAAAATCAACCAAAAAACAAAAATATTACATCAAACTAACCTGGGTTTTGTAAACATCACTATCACGATTCGCGTCATCACACTGAGCAAAAAAGAAGAAGGCTGGATGTCAAATATACATTCATACATACATACAAAGACTAAACAAATGATAGGGCTGCATTTGTGATATAGGGAAGACACACAGAATAAATGGCAAGCTAGGAGAGAGAGAGAGAGAGGACAATTCGGGGGAGAGATAAGTTCACATAAGATAAGAAATGAAGGCCACTCAGGAAAAATGCATGTGTAGATTAAATTGAGGGGTAAAATAGTCAAAAATAGCATAAGTCACCGTTTCAGGAACAGTAGTTGGAGTTGGGGTTTTTTAAGGGGTATAGATATAAATAGCATTAGATGAATTTCTAGTATAAATGTTGTACTATTTGAATTTATAGTGCATGCATATTTAATTAATTAAGTAAAAGTTTCATAGAAAATGACATGGAAAGACTCATCTCATATTTAAAAAAAAAACATGCGACTAATAGTTTATTTGCAAGCCAAAGTTATTGACAAGACGTGCTTATTTTTGACCAAGAAATATATATGCACATCGCTTCTACAATCCTATGATATCCGTCACTAATGGGGTGTAATACTCCATGCATGGGGGGGGGGAGCCCCTATAATAGATTCATGATAGGCTTAAAATCTGACTAGTGCTTAAAGGGATTGAAAATACTACTCATATCAACAAAGTGCACTTTATTTTCTGCTTATCCATGCAAAAGAACTCAAAAGTTAAGCGTGTTTGACTGAGAGTAGTCTTAGGATGGGTGACCTCATGGGAAGGTTCCCGGGATGCGAATGAGTGAGGACAAAATATGCTGGAAAGGACCCGTGTTGATATGTGGGCCAGGTACATAGCCTGGAAAGCTACCGCTCCCAACCTAGGGTTGGGCCGGGGTGTTACAAGTGGTATCAGAGCAACCCTGCGACCGTGCGGTGAGCCTGTGGTCCGTAGTATCCAGGTCATCCACCTAGTGGGGGAGGATTCTGGGAATGCATGGATGCGGTCAGATGCTGCCAGGCGCAATGAGGACGTTGCGTTCTTCAAGTGGGGGTGTGTAATACTCCATGTGTGGGGAGCCCCCAGAAGAGATTCATGATAGGCTTAAAATCTGACAAGTGCTTAAAGGGATTGAAAGTACTACTCATATCAACAAAGTGCACTTTCTTTTCTGGTTATCCATGCAAAAGAACTCAAAAGTTTAGCGTGCTTGACTGAGAGTAGTCTTAGGATGGGTGACCCCCTGGGAAGGTTCCCGGGATGCGAATGAGTGAGGACAAAATGCGCTGGAAAGGACCCGTGTTGATCTGTGGGCCATGTACATAGCCTGGCAAGCTACCGTGAGTGACCGCTCCCGACCCAGGGTTGGGCTGGGGTGTTACATGGGGTGTCATCCTCATGCGCGCTAACTCGACTCATGACTTATCCACCCAACAATACCAGACTTAAGTGGACAAAAATATGGTGATTAGCGAGTCGAGTGATGAATCATATTTAGGTAGAAAAGTTTCACTTGTTATCCACCTTCCACCCACTAAATATCCCATTCTTACCTTGGGACCAAATTGGAATAACAAAAAAAATGGTAAACAGAAATTCTAATGGGTATATGTGGAAGTAAAATATGCATTGCTCTTCCCAATAATCCCGTTTCACATAAAAACATGATATCTATCTCTTTAATCCATCGATTGACTCTTTCTTAAAATTTTCTTTTCTATATTCTATCTTCATCATTGTTTGTTAAAGTGACTCTCTTTCTTCATCTCATTCTTATCTCTCTTTATCATCATTGCACAGACATGTCCTTATTTTTTAGCCATGTTACAAAATATGTATTATATAATATTATATGGATGTCAATATGTTAGCGATTTAAGTTTTCTATGGAAAGTTGAATGTTTTGTATTTGTATATAGACCCCTCATATTGGAATATGATGAGTTATGTGTGACAAATCTCGCGATAGCGGAAATAAAACATAGCAAGCATGCGATTTATATAGCGGAAAATACGATATTTTTGAAACTTTTTACATACCAAAAGAAAAGTACGAGGTATGTCAAATAAATACAAACTAAAGTATAATATACTACAAAGAGACGTAGTCTCTCAAAACGTTATCGAACATAAAAGTTGTTTAGCAAACTAGCTAAGAACGTTTATGGATGAATCGTCGAGGCCAACGCTCGCTAGCTCACACACGAACCCAAAAACAAGCAAAATCCATCCAAGCAACCTGTTCATTCATGAAAACATGAACGCCACATTCAGTGGGGGAGTAACTCCGGGTTCTCCCAGCCATATCATAAATAACATACTTAAACGGTAATAGACAAGTAGAAGCATACATATATATATATATATATATATATATATATACATGTGAATTACGAGAAGTATAAATAAGCATTTCAATATATAAAGATATAGGCGTATGAGGTACAAAACTGTAAGCATCAGAATATAAACAAACTCGGGGAAGACACCCTTAGGCAACTATATACTCATTAGGGCTTACATCTCACCGTTAGTGGCATATACTTGATAAGATAGAGACTCGACATATAGACCACGCCAAGTCATCCAACGGTCACAAATAATCAACATATAAACATCCATCCAATCATACAAATATGGTAACTTACTCTCTCATGGTAAATGGCACGCACTAGCTATTATAAGTAAGAGCATAAGAAAAGAAAGGAAGAAGAAACACAGCGGGGGCCAGCCGGTTAGATGGACCGGCCGCCGGCTACCCGGCAGGCAATACAGCAACCTTCAAACAACACTAAAAATACAGCGATGCCCCAGTCGGTCAAGGGGACCGGCCGCCGGCTACCCGGCTGGGACTACATGCCATTTGAGAAAAAGAGAGGGGGTGTCCCAGCCGGTTGGCTAACCAGCGGCCGGTCGGCCGGCTGGTAACTACATAATACCAAAATTCTCGAAAATGTCAGCCGCGTTCCCAGCCGGTCGACCGCCTGGGACCTACAACGCACGAAACATCAACCGCAACAACAAACAACATTAATTCTATCAATACTCATCCAATTCCAAACATATTTACTAACATCAAACCATATGAAATACATAATAATCGTCATTTAACGTTGGGTAACCTCAAATAAAGCATTTAAAACAAGTATTGATATCGAGTAACCCTTCACCGTTACCTTTGTGCGTCTTCAATCGATTTCTAAGTCTTCCTCCACTAGATAGTAATCTTTGTCGGGGTCTTGAAGGTCTCCACCTACAATTATACAACAAAAGATGAATATAATTCACCTTTGAGAAAGACGGATAAATTGAAAATGAGAAAGACGGTAATTTTATTACCACTAAAGGTAGAGGACGATAAGAGGGGAAGATTATGATGAAAATTAAAGGATTTGAGTAAGTAATGGATGAGTTAAGAGGAGCTTGAGTTTGATTAAAAATGGGGTTAGGGTTTTGGTTACTTGGTGAGGAAGAAGATGAGTGGAAAAGGATGAGGGAGTTAGGGTTATAAGGGGGTTATAAGGTGAGTGGAAAAAGGAATGAAGGAAAATTTCAAAAGCGGCTTAAGGCGTAACCCACACAAAATTTCGAGTAGAGTCCGAATACGAACTCAGATTTGCTAAATTAGACACGGGAAACTAAGTTCTAGACTAAATCTAAAATTACGCTAACTAGTATCCGTATAATATTTTTAAAATACAAATAGGGTACATTTGCGGGTGTTACAATCATCCCAACTTTTAAAAAGTTTCGTCCGCGAAACTTGAGAGTAGAAAACAAAAGTATCAAAGACAAGAATCGGTTTTCAAATCTAACACGAAAGCTTTTACAAGGGAAACATTTATGAAACGATGTTCTTCTTGAAAACGGTTTAAGGAGATTTTTCATAAGTGCAAAACTTTATTTACGGATCACAAGAGTGCCCGTCACGTAGGGTTGTTCAAAACCGGTTCGGTTAACCGAACCGGTTTAAAATGCCGGTTAACCGCTCAACCGGTTCACTAGAAAACTGAACCGAAACCGAACCGATTTTAACCGGTTAATTTCGGTTCGGTTAACCGATACGAACGGTTCGGTTAGCCGGTTAACCGAACCGGCTTAAATTTTTTTTAAAACTTCTTTTCATATGCTGAACAATTGCTGCAAGTATGTAACAAATTTGAGTTTTTAACAACAATGTCAACAACTAATAGTCTAATATGATGAAATTTTTACAATGAACAGACAAATTCATATTTTTATATAAATGGATTTATTATAATCAGATTTGTAAATATCACACAATCATGATTTAGGAAGTAAATAACACATTTAGACATTTAAAAAGAGAAGGAAGATGAGACAAAGAGTACCTGAAGAAAGAGACAGATTTGAACGACGGCAGACGATGCACGGCATACGACGCATGACGATGCACGGCAGGCGACGCACGACCTACGACGCACGACGCACGACAGAGAAGGAAGATGAGCCGAACAACAGACGGACGACGCACGACGCACGGCGCACAACACACGACGGACGACGCACGACAGGGAAAAGCAGGAAGAAGGCGGAGTGAAAGACTGAAAGAGAGGCGGAGTGAAAGACTGAAAAGCAGGAGGGAGGCGGAGTGAGATTGTGAGGTAATGAATAGTGAAAGACTGTGAGGGAGGGAGGCAGAGTAAAAGATTGTGAGGGAGGGAGGCAGAGTGAAAGATTGAATGAAGGTATAGGTACTTAGGGTTTCTTTTAATTAGAGTTAATTTTTTTTTTTTTTTTTTTAATAAATTTTGGTTCGAGTCGGTTAACCGAATTTTTATTAATAGTAACCGAAACCGAACCGGTTTTATAGTGTAAAAATCGGTTCGGTTAACCGACCCAAATTTATTTTGCGGTTCGGTTAATTGAACAAAAAAAATGTGCGGTTAACGGTTTTTTCGGTTCGGTTTTTACGGTTCGGTTATTTCTGAACACCCCTACCGTCGCGAATGAGAACTCTAGTTATCCAAATCAAATCAATGTCGAAATAGTCAAATAGAAATTTAAAACAAACGTTAGTAAGTGCAAGACTAGTCACCAGACGTCTCCAATAACAAGTCCAAACATCCAACCAACACAAAATCCAAATATAAAAGCAAAAGAAATCCATTTTCTCCAAAAAGAGGGTAAACAATCCATCCTTAGAATTCTTTGAAAAGTTAAATTTGGAATACAATATGGAAGTTTGAAGGTTTTCTCAAAGATAGACTCAAAACAACAAGACATTACACGTACATAGAGTGACTCGAACATCAAGCTCACAAATCACGACCGGCTTATGACCTAGCGAGCGTTGGCCTCGACGATTCACCCATAGACGTTCTTAGCTAGTTTGCTAAAAAAAACTTTATGTTTGATCACGTTTTGAGAGACTACGTCTCTTTGTAGTATTTTATCCTTTAGTTGGTATTTTTTGACATTCCTCGTACTCTTTCTTTAGCATGTAAAAAGTTTCAAAAATATCGTATTTTCCGCTATATAAATTGCATGCTTGTTATGTTTTGTTTCCGCTATCGCGAGGGTTGTCACACTTGGTATCAGAGCCTATGACGCTCCTGACGCACACACGTGTACCCTAATTTTAAATTACTTGACCTTGAAATAGTAAATGAGAGATGGGTAGAAATTAAGGACTTTACTTGGTAGTCTCTTTGTTTATGCTAAGTGTTAGGATTAACCTCGATTTGTTTTTGTCTCTTATGAAGATGGTTAGACCTCGAGTCGTAGAGAATGTCATTCTAAAGCCTCTTACTCAAGTTCTAAAGAATCAACAAGATGCGGCAAATGCTCAAGTCGACCAAGCCCCTCCTCATAGAGAAGACCATCACCAAGGAGGCTATGCTAGGGTGGCTAGCCAAATTGATAGGTGCAAGATCACGCCGTATGGTGGGGAACCGGACCCTACCGAGCTCTCGTAGTGGTTCCGGGAAATGGAAAAGCAATTCGACTTGTATCAAATCCGTGAAGAAGACAAAGTGAGGATTGCTAAGCACTTTCTTGTGAGGGAAGCCGACAACTGGTGGTCGATTGCTAATCCCACCGCTATTCTTGAAATCAATTTCGATTGGGAATGTTTCAAGACTCTTGTGGAGGACCGATTTTACCCCAAAGAGCTCAAGCAGCAGAGACTCCAAGAATTCATCGATTTCAAACAAAGTGACTTGACGGTTCAAGACTTCACCACTCAATTCAACAAACTTGCTCACTTTGCACCAAGACTCAACAAGGACGATGAAGACCGAGCTTTCTGACATTTTCGAGAATTTTGGTATTATGTAGTTCCCAGCCGACCGACCGGCCGCCGGTCAGCCGACCGGCTGGGACACCCCCTCTCTTTTTCTATTTTCCTCAAATGGCATGTAGTCCCAGCCAGGTAGCCGGCGGCCGGTCCCCTTGACCGGCTGGGACATCGCTGTATTTTTAGTGTTGTTTGAAGGTTGTTGTATTGTCAGCAGGTTAGCCGACGGCCGGTCCATGTGACCGGCTGGCACCCGCTGTGTTTCTTCTTCCTTTCTTTCCTTATGCTCTTACTTATAATAGTTTGTACGGTTCGTTTATCGTATAAATTTACGTATTAGCATTAATTATTTATGTTTAGAATATATGATATCTCACATGCGTATATCACATGTTTTGTGACGATTTTGATATGCGCCCTCTTGAGTCGGTTCTACCTTATCTATTTGATTTGAGCACTAATCGTTGAGTGCTATGAACTCTCATTTCCCGGGCATACTTTTTAACCGTTAGACTTAAATGTTGGAGCGGTGAAGTGTAACAGTGATGCCGTTGGGCATTTGTTTAGTGGGGATATGACGACGTTGTTAGGAGGCGAACGCAATGCGTTGATCGACCCGACCGTCAAATGTTGTATCCTAGCGAGGTGGTGTCATTGCATGTAGCGTACTAGCTTGACTTTTGACTATAGATATCTTTCCGCCTCTTTCGTATGGTTTAGCCGAATTTGGGGTACTCGACGTCTTTCTATGATCGAGTCTTGGATGTGGAACGTCATACCACATGTCGAATCGGGAAATGTCTTATCCCGAGAGTCTGGCCAGGATTAGACTAAGACCGTATTATTATCGTCGTCCTACTGAGAGGATTAGAGTCTTGTGTGTACGAAACTTCTTATCGTACACAATTTCGGGAAACATCTTATCCCGTGAACATGTGTGTCTAGGTCATGAGTATACGAAAAGTCTTATCGTATACGGATCCGGGAAATGTCTTATCCCGTGGGCTTCCATTGACTTGTCTTGCTATTGTACATGATGCTAGTGCGTGCCATTTACCGTGAGAGAGTAAGTTACCATATTTGTATGTTTGGATGGATGTTTATATGTTGATTATTTGTGACCGTTGGATGACTTGGCTTGGTCTATATGTCGAGTCTCTATCTTATCAAGTATATGCCACTAACGGTGAGATGTAAGCCCTAATGAGTATATAGTTGCCTAAGGGTGTCTTCCCCGAGTTTGTCTATATTGTGATGCTTACAGTTTTGTACCTCATACGCCTATATCTTTATATATTGAAATGCTTATTTATACTTCTCGTAATTCACATGTATATATATATATATGTATGCTTCTACTTGTCTATTACCGTTTAAGTATGTTATTTGTGATATGGCTAAGAGAACCCGGAGTTACTCCCCCACTGAATGTGGCGTTCATGTTTTCATGAATGAACAGGTAGCTTGGATGGATTTTGCTTGTTTTTGGGTTCGGGTGTGAGCTAGCGAGCGTTGGCCTCGACGATTCACCCACAGACGTTCTTAGCTAGTTTGCTAAACAACTTTTATGTTCGATAACGTTTTGAGAGACTACGTCTCTTTGTAGTATATTATACTTTAGATTGTATTTATTTGACATACCTCGTACTTTTCTTTTGGCATGTAAAAAGTTTCAAAAATATTGTATTTTCCGCTATATAAATCGCATGCTTGCTATGTTTTATTTCCGCTATCGCAATGGTTGTCACAGTTGGTATCAGAGCCTATGACGCTCCCGACGCACACACGTGAACCCTAAACTTAAAATACTTGACCTTGAAATAAAAAAATGAGAGTTCATAGGACTCAACGATTAGTGCTCAAATCAAATACATAAGGTAGAACCGACTGAAGAGGGGGCATATCTAAAACCGTCACAAAACATGTGATATACGCATGTGAGATATCATATATTCTAAACATTAATAATTAATGCTAATACGTAAATTTATACGATAAACGAACCGTACAAACTATTATAAGTAAGAGCATAAGGAAAGAAAGGAAGAAGAAACACAACGGGTACCAGCCACTCAAAAGGACCGGCTGCCGGCTACCCGGATGGCAATACAGCAACCTTCAAACAACAATAAAAATACCGCGATGTCCCAGCCGGTCAAGGGGACCGGCCGCCGGCTACCCGGCCGGGACTATATGCCATTTGAGAAAAAGAGAAAAAGAGAGGGGGTGTCCCAGCCGGTCGGCTGGCTGGGAACTACATAATACCAAAATTCTCAAAAATGTCAGCCGCGTTCCCAGCCGGTCGGCTGACCGGCGGCTGGTAGGCCGGCTGGGACCTACAACGCACGAAACATCAACCGCAACAACAAACAACATGAATTCTATCAATACGCATCCAATTCCAAACATATTTACTTACATCAAACCACATGAAATACATAATAATCGTCATTTAACGTTGGGTAACCTCAAATAAAGCATTTAAAACAAGTATTGATATCGAGTAACCCTTCACCGTTACCTTTGTGCGTCTTCAATCGATTTCTAAGTCTTCCGCCACTAGATAGTAATCTTTATCGGGGTCTTGAAGGTCTCCACCTACAATTAGACAACAAAAGATGAATATAATTCACCTTTGAGAAAGACGGATAAATTGAAAATGAGAAAGACGGTAATTTTATTACCACTAAAGGTAGAGAACGATAAGAGGTGAAGATTATGATGAAAACTAAAGGATTTGAGTAAGTAATGGATGAGTTAAAAGGAGCTCGAGTTTGATTAAAAATGGGGTTAGGGTTTTGGTTACTTGGTGAGGAAGAAGATGAGTGGAAAAGGATGAGGGAGTTAGGGTTATAAGGGGGTTATAAGGTGAGTGGAAAAAGGAATGTGGGAAAAAGCCCAAAAGCGGCTTAAGACGTAACCCCCACGGAATTTCGAGTAGAGTCTGAATACGAACTCGGATTTGCTAAATTAGACACGGAAAACTAAGTTCTAGACTAAATCTAAAATTACGCTAACTAGTATCCATATAATATTTTTAAAATACAAATAGGGTACATTTGCGGGTGTTACATTATGTTTGTCTTTATTTCTCTATGTTCTCACTATAACTAATATCTTCTATTATTCTTCTTGTTATTCATAACACGTTATTAGCACGAAATTTAACTATTAAGCTTAAATCCAAAAATTGCGTTTTTTAGACTTTAATTCCTTATTATTTGTGGCATTAATTAATTACCCACAATTACCTTGATAAATCTCATGTTGCTACTTCTTCTTGGTTACACTGTACTTGGTCTAATTTCTCAAATTTCAATTGATTGTTTTTATTTAAGACTGTCGGGATATTTACATTAAAGAACTATTAAACCGCATTTTCCAAAGTCGTTTCATCATGTAGTAGAGTGGCGAGGAGTATAGTAATTAGTTTTAAATAACTGCTTTGAGTTTGTTAGGGGTTGTTGCAATTAGTAACAAGTCAATTGTCATGAGCTTGCAATTTAGTTGTTGTGTTGTTAAAGCTTTATAAATACTAGCAATGGTATAAGAAATATTCCATTCAATTATAATACAATTTCACATTTTTGTCATTTTAGATCTTTTTATTCTTTCTCTATTCTCTCTCTTTAATTACTCAATAATTCTCAAGGTTGAGTTAGACTACTTTGAAAATAATTATCAAATTACAGTACCAAATCTAATATATTGTAACAATGGTATCGACTAGAGAATCATGGCGCCTAAAAATTAAACAAATAAAATGGTGATGTGAAGCAGATCAAGGGGCAACAAACGCATATGACACAACAATCACTTCATACACAAAAAATCGAGACCAGTTTGCTCAAATGATGATGACGATGCAGAGTATTCAAAACTATTGAAGGATCGACCATCTAATTCTGCAAAAAGATCCCTAAATTCTGAAATCAAATCCACCAAACCATTACGCTATGCACCCAAACTTGAGTTTCCCGTTTTTGATGGTTCAAATTCATTGATGTGGTTTAAGAAATGTGTTCGATATTTCTCTTTATGTCGAATTCTTAGATGAAAAAGAAGTTGATTTAGCTGCTTTGAATATGATTGGAAAGGCTGAAACATGGGTAACAGATTGCAAATGTAGTTGTTAACAAAAGGGTTTTTTTTGTGATGAATTTGTTGTTAACAAAAGGGTTTTTTTTGTGATGAATTTGTTGTTGATTTGATGGTTAGACTTAGGGATGATGTTTCGCATAAATCCATAATGTAGTTGAAAATTTTAACAGATTGCTACAAGGTGAGTTATATTAATACTTATATTGATAAATTTGAGGCATTAAAAGGTTTAATGATGTAAAGAAATACATGTTTGACTGATGAATATTTCTTGGAAAGTTTTATTGGAGAGCTTAAACCATCATTATAGTATTTTGCAAAACCTTTAAACACAAACCCATGACGAGCGTTATTGAATATTTCTTTTGTTTCCCATATTCCTTTAAAAACTTTTGTTTTCACTGATTTTATCAAATATAATCCAAAAACCTATACTACTGCTTCAGTTAAAGCTTAAAAACAAGCTAAATATGAATGCTACTACCATAACAAACCTTATGATAGAAACCATAGATGTTAGTTTATGAAAGCTTAGTTGAGTTGTTTAAAATAGAGTTTCTTACAGAGGATATTTTGGAAGGAGAATTAGTGAAGTTTGAGAATGACATTGTGGATGAACATTCGTTGGATAAACCGAGTATTTCTATGAATTGTCTTTCTGTAATCAAAGTTACCAAACCATGAGAGTGGTAAGGACAGATGGAAGAAGCCACTATATATCCTAGTAGACTTAGGCATTACTCAAAAATGTGTTGATGATTGCTTGGAATGCTAAAAGGTGAATTAATTCTCGGTTGATATCTATATGATTGATTGATGTGCTTGGCCATGTGATTGTGGCATGATAATAGGAGTTTGTAATATGACGGTTGTGTTGTGAGAAGATGGTTTTTATATGGAGCGGTTGTAGTAAATCGGTTACATAGACTCCAGGGATCAATCCTCGTGATCCCGTCATGGAGAAGACAGTGCACGTGGTGATGTTCTGAGTCTAGGGGTGACCTGCTACAGTAAAGCCATGGTGTCTACGACGTGCCCTGAAAACGATGGTGTGCTTTTTTATGGCATCGCGATTGGTTGTTACGTTGTGCTTGTTGATGACATTATCGGTGTGCTTCTCGATGGCACCGTATATGTGTGATGATGATATTATGATTGCATATGATGTTGGTTATGTGCATGTGAACTAACTGTTGTGTGTTTTAAATCTACCGTGATCCATACGATTTCCCGGCGTATGGTGAATTGTCGTCTAGCAGGTGTTTGGCTTGATGATGATTCTTGTTGGGCTCTTGATGGCGAGCATGGAGACAGATGACTAATCAAGTCTTCCCTATAATGGTTGAGTTTTTAGACTATTGGTTAAGTGGTATTATTGATTTGTATTTAGATTAAGTATTGAATTATACCTTTTTTCATTTCACTAAATAAAATCACTTAATTGTTTTGAGATTGAAAACAAGACATGTAATAACTCGGGAAACCAAGATAGTAACATCTTCATTTACCTTGGCCAGGTAGATGCGAGAATTATAATTTTGTCGTTCCTTCACCGGTTTTGTGATTTTGAGTCGTTATCTTATGCTTCCCTTCCAAGTGACGGATTAAAGTACCAGTTTCGATTTCCTTTTTCCATTTATGATGGATGCATTTTTTACCCTCAATCGGACAAACTTTACAACAACATATAAAGTTTTTAGGATCATTTGTTAATTCACCCTCTTGAGGAACTTTATCATAATACAACCACAACGAAGAAATATTGTCTGTCATTCCAACGATATTTTTGGAATCGAAACTCGAACCAACAAAGGTTGGAGATCCTTGTGTATTTGAAAGGCCGTTAGCTAGTTAACATATGAAAAAAAAATATAATAATATAGTCAACTTATTAATAAATAAAAATAAGCACGACATCAAGAAATAAATATTATTTTCATGAAAGAAAAATGTAGAGGGAGAAAAAACGGTAGAGAGAGAAATGCTCTTAAAATAAGGGAATATCTTTAGGGCTTAAAAATGGCACGATTAACATTAAAAAATACCAAACAATTACAACAAATAAGTTAGATGTTGTTCTTACAGCTAACAGTAAAACTCAAAACAATGATGGTTTCTTTACAAAACAAAACGGACCAACATCAGTGGATGCGAGGAAGATCAAATCGATGGGAGAATTAAATGGGATCAAGGTGTTGGATCTGAATGAAGATATGGAAGATCAGGAAGATGAAGGATGGTTCCTTCGACAAGTGGGGTAGAACGTACCATTTCTGGAATCAATTGCCGAGGAGGAAGAGATGTCAGATCTCCTTCAATTCACAAAGGATGACATTAAAGATGAGGTAGACTTATGGAACAATTCTATTTACTATTATATTATTGGTAATAACCCTCCATGGGAAGTTATTGAATGGTATGTTAGGAGAGTATGGGCTGAATTTTATATAAATAGGATTTCTTTCCTGTCTGATGTTTTCCTTGTACGTTTCAAGACATATATGAATATGGAAGTTATGTTGAAATCTGGATATTTTCTGTTTGACAACAAACATGTGATAGTGAAGCCATGGGATGTTAAGGCGGAATTGATTAAGGAGGATCTAGAAAAGGTGCCTATATGGATTAGATTAACTGGTGTACCATTGAAGTTTTGGGGAAATTGTTTACCAGAGATTGCAGTTTTAGTGGGAAACTTTGTCAAACAAGATAGTGCTACATAGGAACGGGTTAGACTGGGATATGCGAGGGTTATGGTGGAACTTAAGTTGAATCAGAAACTCCATGATTGTATGTGGTAAAAGTTGAGGTAGAGTATGAGTGGAGAACACTTGCTTTTTCTGAATGCAAAGGATTTGAACATGATGGTATGCAATGTAGAAAGCGTAATGTTCGTCCAAGGTCACTGCTCCTGTTCAGAAACAAGTGCGGAGGCCGGTACAAAAGCTGGTGGAAACAGATACACATGTTGCAGTATCAGGTGCTATATTTATACATGCGGTATTTCCTCCTTTACAGAAGACAGCTCAGGCTACTCTAGCTAGATAAATTATGAGGATGAATAGCAAGGATGGTATTAATGGCTTCTAAATAGTTGGACAATCGGGTGGATATACCTTCCTGGATGCTTTGAATGGGATGACTCCAAGGGTGGAAATAAGACAGAGTGGTAAGGACCCTCCACCTACTACACAAAGTTCTAATGTACTGTATTGGATTTTGAAATGTGAGTTAGGCTAAATGATTTTAATAAATATAAAGTAGTTAAATGGTTTATGCATAATAATGGAGTAAGTTTGTTTGGCTTGATTTAAACAAAAATAAAATCTAAGATTTCATTGAATAAAAATCTAGTTTATGTGAAGGGTGGTGTATTTCTACAAATAATAGATGACATAAAGGAGGTAGAATTTGGGTTTTTCGGAATCCACTCGTGTTTTTTTTGTACATGAATCCAGTGATGTTTGATGTCCAGTTTTTAGCTTATGATGCTCAATTTATTCATATGTGTTTTTTCTCTAAGACTGATGAGAAGAAGTTTTATTTCACCATAGTATATGCTTTTGAATACATTAAGGAAAGGATTGAGTTATAGAGATACTTGAAGTTGGTGGCAGATAGTTGTTATGAGGCTTGGTTATGGGTTGAGGATTTTAACACTGTTCTGTCCCCAATGAAAAGACTGGGAGGAAACTCTTTAGATGCTGAAATGGAACACTTTCAAGAATGTATATCTTTATGTGGTATGGATGACATAACTGCTACTGGTGCTTTGTTTAGTTGGTCGAATAAGCAAGAACCAAAGGATAGAGTGTATAGTAGGTTGGATAAGGTATGGGAAATCAGTCTTGGCAAGAGCAGTTTGGTGTTTATATGGCTCATTTCCATCCAGAAGGAATTTTTTTACATTGCCTCTGTATTGTAAGTGACTATAGGAATGAATTTGAAGGTCCAAGGATTTTTAAATACTTAAATATGTGGGGAAAAGCTGTTGAGTTCAATTCGTGTGGAAAGTGTGTGGAAAAGAACTTTTAATGGAACCAAAATGTTCAGAGTGATTAGAAAACAGAAAACTCTTAAACCTGTATTAAAAAAGCTATATCACTATTTTTTCTCTAACATTGAAAACAATACAGCCATTGAAGGAGGAGCATTACTGAAAAAAAATTCAAAGAGATATCAATCTCATGAGTTAAGGGAGCTCATTGTAGCCAGAGATAGTTTCCTTCTTCAATAAGCAAAGGTGCAATGGTTTGTACAAGGTGATAACAATACTTCGTACTTTCATCATGTGATTTAAAAAAGAATGATGACGAATATGGTGTTGATGATTGAGGATCAAAGAGGTCAAGTGTGTGTGTAGTAAAGATATTCATAATGCCTTTTTGGAGTACTATTGTAATACTCCGTATTTATGTATAGTTGGCACTCGGCCGAGTAAGGCTTACTTGACCGAGTGGATTGGGTACTCGGCCGAGTAGAGGCTACTCGACCGAGTGGGTTAGTCTGTCGTTTGGAACAATGTTCTGTTCTTGTGTACTCGGTCGAGTGAGTTAAGCACTTGACCGAGTTAGTCGTACTCGACCGAGTAAATGTTGTACTCGACCGAGTACACTGGGTTACGAGGATTATTCGGACGGTTTAATTAAGGATTAGTATGAGGAGTTAAATATAATCACAGTTACGTTTCACAACAAACCCATATTTTCCTCTTAAAAACTCTCTGTAACTCGTCACGAACATCCTTTATCATCCCGTGCCGGATCAGATCTCTCGCTACTGTGTTGATTGCATTGGTAAATATCCCTGCTTTGTGATTTGTATGTATTGTTATAACCCCTAGTTGAATTAGGGAAAAAGGGGAATATGTTGGTATTGATTATATGATTATTGTTTGATTAGGAGGGGACTTCGTAGAAGAAGGATTTTAAGTACTTGCTTGTTTGATTGCGGAATTTTCCAATAAGGTAGGGTTTCCCCTACTCTGTAAAGTTATGCTAATTGATGTGATAAGATGTATTGTATATGTTATTTGATTGATTAATGATGATGGTGATGGAGTTCGGGATTGGAGTTTGGGTAGTTACTATGGTTACTATGTTGGTGATCCGTCGGGAGACGGTTTTACAACCCGAGTTCGCCTCTCGTAGTTCTCCCGCTACGAGGGGGATGTGCACATTAATGTTCCGGGTTGTCTCACTGCGATGAGATGGAAGTTCGACGCCTATGGCTGCTGTCTAGGGTCAATTGGTAGTTTTTGTAGAGTAGGGATGTGCATACCGTCTTGTACGTTGGTCGGTATATTCTGTTACTGACCCTATTACTGTTTTACAAAACTGATGTGATCCATTGGGGAATGATGAGCAGGCGATCAACAGGTAACTACATGAGCTGCGCTGGGATGTTGATGGGGATCACCATTACCGAGTCATAGCTTCCGCATAGTCTAATGGAGTGTTAGACATTAGTTATTTTATAGTACTTAGGCACGTTGTTATTAGGATTTTTTTATAAGACGGTATCCCGCCTATTTGAGACCGGGTGTTGAATTTAAATATTGATTTAATAATGGGTCTTTCTGTCCAGGTGCAGCTAGTCCGCATCTTCACATTATCGTTTCTTTATCGCTTGATTTGATATGTACTACCTCAGGAAACCGAGATGGTAGCATCCCCATGTGCTGAAGAGGTCTTGTAAGGCTCCTTGGAATATGGGGGTGTTACAAAGTGATATCAGAGCGAACGATTTTGGAACCTAAACCAATGAACCCAATGAACTAGGAGTGTCTAATAAAATGAACCCCGGGTAGGATTCATAGTTAGCTACCACAAGGATTTGTGAGACGTCCCGGAATCGCACTTTTGCCCCTATAGCTCTTATTCGGTCACCATGGGAAGTGTCAGGACGTATATGTGTACTTGATGTGGTTACTATGTTGACTGTTGAGAATGATGTGAAGTGGAGGTAGAGTATGAACATGGAGTATGATGGTATTATGTAAAGCATGTATGGAATGAGACATGTGTGAACGGGTGTGATTATAAGCATGAAGAATGTGTATCATTGGCAAGCATGTATATATGAATTACGTATGACTATGTGAAGTATGTATGAGATGCATATGAACTGAATGAATGTGATTTAAGCATGAAAAGTATATTATGGTTATAACATATGTTAAATATATGAAGTATGTGTGGTATGAGAAAGTTATGTGGAATATTTGACATGAACGGAGTATGATTTGGAGCTAACTGATATTGATATGTTGAGATGAAGAGAACATATAAATGGTTGTGGATTGTGGTCTTTCATGTGATATGAGGTATGTTGATTAGTGGTAATTTGTTTGAAAACAAAAATCTGAATTGTATGAAGTTTGATTTTGGAATGTCTGTCTTTAAACTATCTTAACTTGCGTTCTAAAAAATAATATTGATGTAACTTTAAGTCAATGTGATAGGTTGTCCTATTAGGGTTATAATTGTAGGTCATAAGCCGAAATCGACTTATAATTGATGGAGATATGTCCGTTTTACGAAAACCGGTCATTGCTGATAAATCTATCGCACTAGACCGAGTGCATTAGGGCACTCGACCAAGTGCACTTTGCACTTTGCACTCGACCGAGTGTCTTAAATTTTTATTTATGGATGGTTACAGAAGTTTGTACTCGACCGAGTGCGTCTTACTCGACTGACTAGATTGTGTACTCGACTGAGTGTCTTTCATTCACCCGAGTGTGTTGCACTCGACCGAGTGGCTTCGCCACAGCGGGTGAATCGTGACATTGTTAAGTCAATGTATTGTTGTCTTAAGCTATGTACTAAGTTGTTCCATATTTTTAATATGTGTAAGGAAGTGTCATCTTGGAGAATGAGTTTGACAGATTCTATAAGTGAGAGTTGCCTTCTATGATAGTATGGTTTCCAAGAGAGGTGCATGTGGTCATATACAATTAATATGAATAGGTTTTATGATCCTTGTGAGATAAAGGTAATCGGTTTTGTGATATGAGATGCGTAATAAGGTTATGTATTGAGCAATTTATATAGAGGCGTGTGTGTTTATATGATCAAATGATTATAAGAGAATGGTAATTTATGAATTGAGGATTGAGAAGAGAGATATGAATTGTTATAAAGGAGAATATGTTTAAGATATAGAGGAAAATGGGGATGTTTGAGTTGATTAGGGATATATGTGATTATGACTATACCTGGCAAACGGGTCAATCGGGTCGGGTTCGGGTCGGACTAGTTCGGGCCGGCTCAGTTCAGGTCTCTCGTTGATTTCGGGTTAATTTGGGTTGGGTCGTGTCATTTCGGGTTTCGGGTTTGTTTTCGGGTCAACCGGGTCGGGTTATTTCGGGTCGGGTCATTTTCGGGTCAAAGAATAAGAGACAAAAGGTCATTTTAAGTCTTACGGTTCAATTAAAGTTATGTTTTGTCGGGTCATTTTTGGGTTGAGTGGTTTTGGATCGGGTTATGGGTTAAGAAAGCTCGGGTCATGTTCGGGTCGGGTCGGATCAAATCGGGTTTCGGGTCACGTTCGGGTGTTGTAGTTCGGGTCAATTTCGGGTCACGGGTCGGGTCATTCGGGTCGGGTTGCTTTTTCCAGGTCTAATTATGACCGATATAGAAGAATGTAATGATGATGGTACCTAGAGAGCCAATTGTGGAGGACTTATATGTTATTGTTTTGGTGGAAATCCGGATAACTAAGAGACAATTGTGGAGGTGAAATACTTTAGGAAGTATGATATGAGCTAAGCATGGTTTTGAGGTATGCTAAGGATAGATGATAATAAAATGTGATGAGTTTTGTTGATTGTATGAGCTTATTAGTTGCAAATTAAGGAAAATAGTGTGATAAAGAATTTATTATGGCGTATGATTAGAAGGGAGTAGCGACGTGTTGTTGAGTTTGAAATCTTGAGGTAATAAGAAGGTAGTCGCGTTATTAGGAACTAGATAGTGAGAGTGAATCTTTGGGATAATGAGTAATTGTAATTGGTGTAAATTGGAAAAAGTATAAATAACGAATTGGTAAAGCAAAGGAGTAATTGAACCAAAAGAATAGCGTAAATTAAATGGTAATTATGAATTCATGAAATGATTTGTATTGGGAATTATGAGTTGGAAAGAGACAAGTGGAAGAGGAATAATTGGAGGATCATATTTTGGGGTAAATATTAGAGATGCAAAGAGGATACTTCGGTAAGAAATAATAAGGTAAGGTGGTAGTAGTTTCGAATGAGAAGATGAGTGATTTTTGTGGTAGAGAATACGATATATATTGGCGAATAATCGTTTGTGGGCAATTAGTGGTTAGTAATCGAATAGAATGTTGTCGAAAGTTTGGTGGAATCATTTATGGCTTTGGTAGTACTCTAGGTAGTGGCTTGTGTGAGATGTATGGGTATTTGGTGGTGTATTGTTAGA
This sequence comes from Heliosperma pusillum, assembly GCA_022085475.1. Classification (NCBI taxonomy): domain Eukaryota; kingdom Viridiplantae; phylum Streptophyta; class Magnoliopsida; order Caryophyllales; family Caryophyllaceae; genus Heliosperma; species Heliosperma pusillum. The sequence continues at coordinate 93,693 of JAIUZE010075380.1, forward strand.
ATATCGTTATTATAGAATTTGGCAGTCTGAAGTGTTGGGTTGATGTAATGGGGAGACAAGAGATTTAAATGAGAAATTATGAACGAATATTCAGATAGAGTTGTTAGTCGTTAGGGGAATCTTTCATTAGGATGTAGGACTAAAGAAAGAATGAGAGCTATTAAGTTTCAAAAGGAAATGTGAGAGCGTATTGTGATTATATTTGGTAGCTATCTTAAGATATTTGTTTTAGTACCTTGTTGATAAAGGAAGACTAGTCGTGGTTTGCGTTGAGAAAAATGTGAGGAGATTACAGGATTAGTTGGATGAATGATATAGTTGGGTGAAGAGGAAGTTTTAAGGGTAATGACTTTGGGGTTGTCTTCATGTTAGCAAGGAGAATGAAGAGTGATAATGGTGTAGGATATATGTGGGTCTAGATTCCTTGTTAAGATTATTTTGGTTAATAATTGTCTGTTATTAGTGTAGTTAGTCGGTAATCTAAGATGTGTATTGGTATCTTGTGTTTGTCGAGTTAGGACATCTTTAGCATGGTTGGTATAGTCTATTGTTTTGCGTCATTGCATCACTAAGATAGTGGTCCGTTATGACAATTATATGGTTATGTGAGTCTCTAAGTAAGTCGGAGTTTCGAATTATGAGAGCTTGGGTCATTATGTGTTGAGTATATAAATAAGTGTCGTATTTTCATTGTTATCGTTTCGCTAGCCTTTACCCCGCATGTTTAAGAGTAGAGTCTAATCGGTGAAAATTTATTAATCGTGATTGTTGGGGTTTCTTATTCTTTAGATTTTGGTCAAAAGGCTTGGTTGTCGGGGGAAATTTTCGAGTGTGGATTTGGATGTTTTGACTTGTGATATGAGAAGTCGCGAGATTTGGGTATGGTGTGCTTGAGGTTGTAAATGGTTCATTACCATTTTGAGGATGTTAGGGATATAGTATTAGAGTGTATCATGTTCGAGTCGATTCTAGGCGAGGTGAGAAATGAATGGTGTTTGGAATTGTGGTATATTTGATGGTGTGGTGTTAGAATGTGAAGCGATTTTCAGCGAGATAGAATGATGACATTAAAGGAAATATATAAGAGTTTAATGATGAATTGGTTTAGAGGGCGCAACAACGTTTTGAGAAGAACAAATTGCCTTATAGCATTTAGCTTTATTTTGTGGAATATTTAGAAAGAATGGTGGTGGGTTGTTGAGTTAGGTGAATTGTGATTATTTATGCTATTGAGGTGTTATTATAGGCATGGATGTTGAGTTGTGGTGTTGGTTATATAATGATGATCAGCTGTAGTTAGGTGAAAGTATATAACTATTGGTATGAGAGCATGGATGATAGTAATAATGTTAATTGTCTGAGCGTGGGCGATCTTCAAGGATGAAGTTCAGTCTAAGAGAGTAGAGTTATAGAATGTTAGCATAAGGAGATGGGTATTGTGATAAAAGAGGTGAGTGAAAAGAGATGGGTGATGTGGGTGTTGCGCTATCATTAAAGGAAAAGTGTTGGTAAGTGTTAGTTCAAATGTCTTGTGGAGGAATTTTTATGTGGTAAGGGCCAATGTATGTATTGTTGGAGTTTTGGAATAGGTTGTTGTATCGTATTTTGACGGGTTTTGAGGGTACCTTTAGTATATGATGATTCTAATGTTAGCTTGAATGCTTGGTTTTTTTGTTTGTAATGAGGGTGTGAACTTCGGGGACGAAGTTCATTTTTAAAGAGAGAAGAATGTAATAGTTCGTATTAGTTTAGTAAGACTTTTACTTTATTATTGGTCTTAGTGTGTCTGATGGAGACTTGGTGATGGTTTATTCCGAGTTGATATGTGATTGGTAGAGTCCTTGTGCTTGGAATGTTGGGAGTTTGGCTAGAGGTCATAGTGTTTGGTTTGTTGTGTATGTTGTTGTCTTGTGTTATTTTTTGAGGTAGGAGTATGAGTTGTAAACTTCGAGGACGAAGTTCGTTCTTAAGGAGGGAAGATTGTAATACTCCCTATTTCCGTGTACTTGGCACTCGGTCGAGTAAGGCTTACTCGACCGAGTGGATTAGGTACTCGGCCGAGTTGAGGCTACTCGACCAAGTGGGATGGTCTGTCGTTTGGAACAGTATTCTGTTCTTCTGTACTCGGCCGAGTGAGTTAAGCGCTTGACCGAGTAAGTCGTACTTGAGTGAGTACACCTGGTTACGAGGATTATTCGGACGGTTTAATTAAGGATTAGTAGGAGGAGTTAAGTTCATAATCACAGTAATGTTTCACAGCAAAACCCTATTTTCCTTTCAAAAACTCTCTCGAACTCCTCAAGAACATCCTTAATCATCCCGTGCCGGATCAGATCTCTTGCTACTGTGTTGGTTGCATTGGTAAGTTCCCTACTTTGTGATTTGTATATATTTTTATAAACCCTAATTGAATGGGGAAAAGGGGAATATGTTGGTATTGATTATATGATTATTGTTTGATTAGCAGGGGACTTCGTAGAAGAAGGATTTTGAGTACTTGCTTGTTTGATTGCGGAATTTGCCAATAAGGTAAGGTTTCTCCTACACAGTACAGTTATAATAATTGATGTGATAAGATGTATTGTATATGTTATTTGATTGATTTATGATGACTGTGATGGAGTTCGGGATTGGAGTTTGGGTTGTTACTATGTTTACTATGTTGGTGATCCGTCAGGAGACGGTTTCACATCCCGATTTCGTCTCTCGTAGTTCTTCTGCTACGGGATGTGCACATAAATGTTCCCGGTTATCTCACTGCTTTTGTAAGATGGAAGTTCAACGCCTATGGCTGCAGTTTAGGGTCAATTGGAAGATTTTGTAGAGCATGGATGGTAACCTGAGTCTACTGAGGTAACCGCTGCGGTGGCCCTCCGATTTCTCTTTCCCTTTTTCCTATCTTGTACGTTGGTCGGTATACTGTGTTAATGACCCTATTAATTTTTTACAAAACTATTGTGATCCATTGGGTAATGGTGAGCAGGCGATCAACAGATAACTAGATGAGCTGCGCTGGGATGTTGATGGGGAACACCATTATCGAGTCATAGCTTCCGAAGAGTCTAATGGAGTCTTAGACATTTGTTATTCCATAGTACTTTGGCACGTTGTTATTTGGAATGTTTGATAAGAGGGTATGCCGCCTATTTGAGACCGTGTGTTGGATTTAATTATTGATTTAATAAAGTATTGTTTCTTTATCACTTGATTTGATATGTACTACCTCGGGCAATCGAGATGGTAACATCCCCATGTGCTGAGGAGGTCGTTTAAGGCTCCTTGGATTATGGGGGTGTTACAACTCTCATGAGTTTTTGGGTGATCATACTGGAGTGAGTGATGTTAATTTGAGGGTTGTTAGAATAGGTAAGTGTTGTACTAGTGACCATTGGAGCATTCTCAACAAACCTGTTATAATGGAAGAAGTTAAAAACTATCTTTTTAGTATACTTAAGGACAAATCCCCTAGTCCAGATGGGTATAATAGTTAGTTCTAAAGAGATGGTTAGGGGGTAAGGAGGTGTGTGACGCAATTATGAACTTTATTGATTATGGGCATTTATTTACACAAACCAATTCTACTGTTATTACACTTATTCCTAAGGTGGAGAGGCCCGCCAATGTTAAGTATTTCAGACCCATCTCCTGTTGCAATGTAGTATATAAGACAACATCCAAACTTATTTGTAATAGGCTTGCACCGGTACTTCCCGATATGATTAGTAGGAACCAAGGGGACTTTATTGATGGAGGAGCATTTTGGAGAACATTTTAATATGGCAAGATCTAGTAAGACTGTATAATAGGTGGAATACTTCATCAAGTTGTATGTTTAAATTGGATTTACATAAAGCATATGATACAATTGAGTGAGGGTTTATTGAACAGATGTTGACAGCCCTGAACTTCCTGGCAAGGTTACAGACCCGATAATGACTTGTGTTACATCCACATCTTTTACTCTTCAATTGAATGGTTCTCAGTTTAGATACTTTAAACGAAACATGGGACTTAGACAAAGGGATCCAATATCTCCTTTATTGGTTACAATCTGTATGGAGTACCTAACAAGGATATTGGAGTGTGTGACACAAAAGTGGTACTTCAGATACCACCCTTTATGCAAATGTTTGAAGCTTAATCATCTCCTCTTTGCTGATGAATTACTGATGTTGTGTAAGGGAGATGTGCTATCGATAATCTTAATGATAAGTGCACTAGCTACTTTCCCATCCTCTTTTGGCCCAAAAGTTAATGAAGCCAAATCAGAAGTGGTATTTAATGGAGTAGAGGATATAGTGAAGCAAGATATTATTCAGGTATTTGGTTATCAAGAAGGGCAACTGCCTTTTTAAATACCTGGGTATCTCAATACAAGCAGGCAGATTAACAATGATAGATTGCCAAATCTTAATTGACAAGATTGTAACAAATATCAGAGGAATAAGAGCTAAGAAGCTAAGTTATGCAGTCATATTAGTTCTTATTAGTTCTATTTTGAATACTCTTCATTATTACTGGGCATCGATTTCTTTGATTCCTAAGGGTGTCATTAGAAGGACTGAGTCTATTTGTAGGAATTTTCTTTGGGATGGGGTGTAGTTGGGAAACTGGTGAATTGGGTTTATACTTGTGCACAGAGGCGTAGCTACTTGAGTGGTGAATTGAGTTAATACTTGTGTAGAGAGGCGTAGCTTCTTGAGTGTTTAGAGAAGTAATGTATAGTAAAGAGTTACACAAATATGGCAAATAAATAATCTCCTAGAAAAAGTAACTGACGCATTGAATCTTTATTTCTACATATATTAAAGAGAGAACCACAGAGCTGATGTGTCGCTCTGTGGTTGAAAGTCAACAATTCAAAAATCTCTATATATTAAAGAGACAGCCATAGAGCTGATGTGTCGCTCTGTGGTTGAAAGTCAACAATTCAAAAAGGCAATTTATCTTTCCTGTATTTAGGTACCCATGTTCTCTCAAACAATTAATTACAAACAATTTGATATGATACTTCTACTAGCCAGAGTAATACTCAATATGACATAAATATTGAAAATATTAAAAATAATTACCCAAATTTACACCTTCATAATTACAACAATTATTATTTACCAAAAAAATTAAAACAATTATTATTTAAAATAATTAAACTGGTCAATATTAAACTATAGATAGTTGTGCTTTGGTCTGCTAATTTTAGAATTGGAAAAATAAAATAAAATAAAACTAATATATCAATTGAACTTAAATCAAAAGTAATTAATTCTTATCAAATAATTATCCAATAAGTTGTTTAATCACAACCTTCAACACTTATTAAGATTTTTATAAATTTATTGCATTAAGACTGTTTCAAGCAGAAGCTAGGAGCTCAACACACTTTGAACCTTCATTGAACCATGTCCAGGCAGCAACACAAACACCATCAGTCAGAACAACAAGATCCAGGCCCATTCAGGCAGTTCAGGAAGAACCAGTCCAGACCAACAACAGTTCTATGCCAGATATCCTACAGCAGCTGTCCAAGCAAGGGCTCCAACTTCTTTTCCCATCTAGTTGAGACTCTTGGCTACAAAAAAATTTCAGTAGATGTTTTCCCAATTGTCCCTGGAAGTCCAAGTAAAACAGTCCACAAGTTCAGAAGTCATTCTGAGAGCCAGGCAGGCATTGAGGCCAACAAATGTGTTCAAAGGCATCTTAATTTTGTGTGACTTGCATTAGCATTAATAAGGTCATTTGGAAGGTCATATTAGTCCCTTTCAAGGCCCCATATTGAGCAGCAAACAGCCAAACCAAGTCGTACAAGCAGCCTGCACAACAATGCTATTTTGGGAAAGGGACAAGGTCACTTTTGCAGTCACTTTTCTGACATTGTGCAGCCTGTTCAGCTCGTCTTATTAGTAGACTTTTGCATCTGTTTTGTTGTCTTTGTAAGCCTCATTTCAAGCCCTGAGATGTAGCTTTAATTTATGTGGTAGAGATCTCTTGTAATGCTCTATATAAAGAGCCTTTTGCCTTGTAAACAACTCAGAATTGATTGAATGAAAACCAGAGTCTTTACTCTATTTCCTGTTAACCTGTGCAAGTCTTGGTTAGCTAAAAACCTTTAAAAAACTTGTGCTAGTCTTAGTTTGTTGGCCTAAGCTTGAGTCATTCACTTGTACTAGTCTTAGTGAGTGAGTTTTGATTGGGATTCACTGAATTTAAACCGGCATGTCTGTGCTAGTCTTGACAGTCTTGAGTTCAGGGTTTCTATCTTATTTTTTTAATTGTCTTGTTGCTTCCTATTTCTGTCTTGACCCCTAGTTTGGTGTTCCAAATTGGTTATCAGAGCTTAGGTTCATTTTATTGTGAGTTCGTTTACCAAACTACATTCAAAAATACAAAAACAGCCAAATGAGTGAAGATAGATTAGCAAGAATAGAAGCAAGGATGGAGGACCTGGCTGGGATTGTAACCACCCTAACCAGAGCCTTGGATCAGGTCATAAGCAACCAAATATTTACTGGAGGTAGAGGCATCGGCCAAGGGACAGGCATGGGTCCACCAGGAGGAAGATTCAGACCACCTGAAGAAGAAGAGCCTTCAGACTCAGATGAATCCACCAGGAGCAGAGCTTCAGTCCATGGGCTTACTGATAAACATCTCAAGGTAAACATCCCTGAGTTTTCTGGTAATTTAAACCCTGATGATTTATTAGAATGGCTTAGGGACATAGAAAGAGTCTTTGAGTATAAAGGTTATAATGATGCTAAGGCTTTTAAGGTAGTTATTCTGAAATTAAAAGGGTATGCTTCCCTGTGGTATGAGACTATGAAGAGTCCAAGGGCTAGGAAAGGTAAGGAACCCATCAAATCTTGGTCTAAGTTAAGAAAGAAATTGCTGGATAAATTTGTTGCTAAGGATTACACTCAAGACCTATTTATCAAACTGTCTAAACTGAAACAAAATGAAAAATATGTTGAGTCATATCTAAGAGAGTTTGAGCAACTTACCCTTCAGTGTGACATTACTGAAAAGCCTGAACAGAGAATTGCTAGGTTCCTAGAAGGTCTAAATCATAGTATTGCTAACAAGGTTAGAATGCAACCCCTATGGTCCTTTGAAGATGTGGTTAACCTGTGCCTTAGAGTTGAAAATTTGGGGAAAGAAATAATCAAACCTTTCACCAAACCTGTTGCAGCTAAACCTTACATTGGGGTAAGAATTAGGGAGAGTCCTAGGGTCCCTGTAGTTGTTAACAGGAACCCATTGGATAAGGGTAAAGCCCCTGTGGGACAGCAACCTACCCTCACCCCTTCAAAAGAGAAAAGAAAGTGTTATCAATGTCAGGGTTATGCCCATTTTAAGTGGGACTGTTCTTCAAGGAGAGCCTTGACTGCAGTAGAAGTTATGGAGTGGGAGAAGGAAGGGCTCATTGAATATGAGTAGGAGGAGGAGATAGGTGATAGGTGATCAGGAGGAGGAAAGTGATGCCCCTCTAGTAGTAGCTCCACCAGACACTGGTCACAATATTGTTCTTTGGAGAGTTATGCATTCCCAGCATCAACCTCTAAAGGAAGACCAGAGGTCCTTGATCTTCAAAAGCAGGTGCACCATTCAAGGGAGGGTCTGCAATGTGATAATAGATGGGGTTAGTTGTACAAATGTGGCATCAGTTACCTTGGTTAACAAGCTTGGCTTGGAGACCACACCCCACCCAAATCCTTATAAACTCAGGTGGTTAAACAAGGGTGCTTAAGTGAGGGTTGATCAACAATGCCTGGTGCCTTTCTCCATTGGAGGTACCTACAAGGATGAGGTAACTTGTGATGTGGTGCTAATGGATGCATGTTATCTACTGCTAGGGAGACCATGTGAGTTTGACAAGGATGCCTTGCATAAGGGGAAGAGTAATGTGTATACCTTCAGGCATCGGAGTCAGAGGATAGTCCTTACACCTTTACCTCCAAACACCAGAGACTATGGTAGTCCTAGCACCAGTGGGTCCAAGGAGGTTCTTTTCCACACAAAGGCAGCCATGCTCAGAGAAGTGCAACAAGAGCAACCTATGTACTTCCTCTTGTCTAAACAAGTTGAGAAACCAGTTGAGGTTCCTCTAGAAGTAAGGGAGCTGATCAATGAGCATGAAGATGTATTCCCAGAGGAACTACCATCAGGACTCCCTCCTCTAAGGGGCATAGAGCACCAGATTGACATCATACCAGGTGTCATCCTACCTAACAGGCCATCATACATGAGTGATCCCAAGTCTACTCAAGAGTTGTAGAGGCATGTGGAGGAACTGCTGTCCAGAGGCTTTGTCAGGGAGTCTTTGAGTCCTTGTGCAGTACCTGCCCTCCTAGTCCGTAAGAAAGATGGTTCATGGAGGATGTGTATTGACAGTAGAGCCATCAACAATATCACTGTCAAGTACAGATTCCCCATTCCAAGACTGGATGACATGTTGGATGAGCTTAGTGGAGCCAGGCTATTTTCCAAGATAGACATCAGGCAAGGCTACCACCAAGTGAGAATTAGGGAGGGAGATGAGTGGAAAACAGCATTTAAGACCAAACATGGGCTCTATGAATGGCTGGTTATGCCAGTTGGTCTCTCTAATGCTCCTAGCACATTTATGAGACTCATGTCTGAAGTTCTGAGGCCTTACATAGGCCATTTCATTGGGGTATATTTTGATGATATTCTGGTTTATAGCAAGAGCAAGTGTGAACATTTGAATTATTTGAAAATGTTATTTCTGAAATTAAGAGAGCATAAGCTCATTGGAAAAATGGAGAAGTGTACCTTCATGACTGAGGAGGTCAAATTATTAGGGTATGTCATTTCTGCTAAAGGCATATCCGTAGACCAAGACAAAATTGCAGCTATTAAGTCTTGGCCCACTCCCAAGAACATCACTGAAGTCAGAGGATTTCAAGGTCTAGCCTCATTTTATAGAAGGTTCATACAAGGGTTTAGCACCATCATGGTGCCTGTGACAGAGGGAATGAAGAAAGGTGAGTTCAAATGGACTGAGCAAGCACAGGCAGCCTTTGAACTCATCAAGAAGAAGTTGTGTAAAGCACCTATACTAGCCCTACCTGACTTTGATCAGCTGTTTGAGGTAGAGTGTGATTCTAGTGGGGTGGGAAATAGAGCGCTGCTAATTCAAGGCAGAAACCATGTGGCCTTTTTCAGTGAAAAACTCAGTGGAGCCAAGCTCAATTACTCCACATATGATAAGGAATTTTATGTCTTGGTGAGAGCCCTCATGTACTGGAGCCACTACCTTAAGCCAAAGCCTTTTGTGCTTCACTCAGACCATGAGGCTCTGAAATACATAAATGGCCAACACAAACTCAGTGCCAGCCATATCAAGTGGGTTGAGTACCTCCAGTCATTCAACTTCTCAAGTAAATACACAGAGGGGAAGGCAAATGTGGTGGCAGATGCCCTGTCTAGAAGGCATTCTATGCTAGTGACAATTCAGGAAAGGGTGTTAGGCTTTGAATTTATGAAGGAACTTTATCAGGATGATCCTGATTTCATGGAAGATTGATTATCCTTAGAGAACATCTCCAACACCAAAGAGACCAAGTACTTGCTGAAGGAGGAATATATGTTTAAGGGAAACAAGTTGTGTGTCCCTAGAGGCTGATATAGAGACCTGTTGGTGAGGGAAGTCCACTCTAATGGACTAGCAGGACATTTTGGGGTGCAGAAGACTTTGGACATCCTACAAGATCAATTCTATTGGCCTAGGATGGAGGGGGATGTTCAGGCTGTCCATAGGAGATGTTCTACCTGCCAAAAGGCAAAGAGTTCCTTCCAAGCAGGACCCTACACACCCTTACTTGTGCCTGATAAGCCTTGGGAAGAGATTAGTATGGATTTTATTGTTGCTTTGCCAAGGAATCCTAGGGGAAAAGATTCAATCATGGTAGTGGTTGACGGGTTTAGTAAGATGGCTCATTTTGTGCCATGTAAGAAGACTGAGGATGCATCAGGGGTTGCTGAACTATATTTCAAGGAGATAGTCAGACTCCATGGGGTAACTAGGTCCATTGTCTCAGACAGGGACACAAAATTTATGAGCTACTTCTGGAAGACCTTGTGGAAGCTACTAAATACTAGGCTACTCTTCAGCACTTCTCACCATCCCCAAACAGATGGCCAGACAGAGGTCACCAACAAAACCTTGGGAAGGATACTCAAGTGCATTGTCAAGAAGTCATTGGGAGATTGGGATCTCAAGCTAGCTCAGGCAGAATTTGCTTTCAATAAAGCCCCTAATCAAGCACTGGTCACAGCCCTTTTGAAGTGGTATATGGCAGTAACCCACTAATGCTCTTAGAACTATCCAATGTGCCTAAGGAAGTGTTGAACTATGATACCAAGAGAAGGGTGGGACAGATGCTCAAGCTACATGAGCAGGTGAAGAAGAAAATAGAGAAAGCCAATGATCAATACAAAAACAAAGCCAAGGTGCCAAGAGGAAAGAAGGAGTTTCAGGCAGGTGATCTGGTATGGTTGCACCTCGGGAAAGAAAGGTTCCCAAGTAGAAGGAAGAACAAGCTCATGCCCAGAGCAGAGGGAGCTTTTGAGATCATAGAGAAGGTGGGAACGAATGCCTACAAGGTAGACTTGCCATGGGAGTATGGGGTTCATGGGACGTTTAACATAGGAGACCTCAGTCCTTACTATGACAGTGAAGAGGAGAACTCTGAGGATTTGATGCTCAAATCTTTTCAACCAGGGGAGGATGAAGCAGGATCTAGGGGCTCAACACACTTTGAACCTCCATTGAACCATGTCCAAGCAGCAACACAAACACCATCAGACAGAACAACAAGATCCAGGGCCATTCATGCAGTCCAGGAAGAACCAGTTCAGACCAACAATAGTTCCAGGCCAGATATCCTACAACAGCTGTTCAACCAAGGGCTCCAACTTCTTTTCCCATCTAGTTAAGACTCTTGGCTACAAAAACGTTCAGGAGATGTTTTCCAATTGTCCCTGGAAGTCCAAGTAAAACAGTCTACAAGTTCAAAGGTCATTCTGAGAGCCAGGCAGGCATTGAGGCCAACAAACATGGTCAAAGGCATCTTAGCTTTGTGTGACCTGCAATAGCATTAATAAGGTCGTTTGGAAGGTCATAGTAGTCCCTCTCAAGGCCACATATGGAGCAGGAAACAGCCAAACCAAGTCCTACAAGCAGCCGGCACAACATTGTTATTTTAGGAAAGGGACAAGGTCACTTTTGCAGTCACTTTTCTGAGATTGTGCAGCCTGTTCAGCTCGTCTTATTAGTAGACTTTTGCATCTGTTTTGTTGTCTTTGTAAGGCTCATTTCAAGCCCTTAGATGTAGCTTTATTTATGTGATAGATATCTCTTGTAATGCTCTATATAAAGAGCCCTTTTGCCTTTTGAACATCTCAGAATTGATTGAATGAAAACCAGTCTTTACGCTATTTCTTGTTAACATGTGCAAGTCTTGGTTAGCTAAAAACCTTTAACAAACTTGTGCTAGTCTTAGTTTGTTAGCATAAGCTTGAGTCATTCACTTTTGCTAGTCTTAGTGAGTGAGTTTTGCTTGGGATTCACTAAATTTAAACATGTCTGTGCTAGTCTTGACAGTCTTGAGTTCAAGGTTTTTATCTTATTTTTTTAATTGTCTTGTTTACTTCCTATTTCTGTCTTGACCCCTAGTTTGGTGTTCCACAGTTGGGGTTCAATTAATCCACACATGGATTGATGACGTGGCGCGCAGTGATTGGATAAAAAGAGAGCACATGGATCAAGCAAATGCATGGACCAGATTGAAAGTAAAGTGAGATGAACGGCCTAGATTAAAAATAACAAACACATTTACACAACAACTATATTATACCGGGTCAGCAACAACTCCCTGAAAAATAGGACCTACAGAGCAGGACTCGGAGGAAGACCAAGAGAGACGTTGGGAAGCAGAACTAGCACTATAAAACGAAGGCAAGATGAAACGAGCAGAGGACATTCAATTCTCTCACTTCAAAATCAGCATACAAGCATCCGAGCAATTATCAAAGCGAATTCACTCTTGTTTCTTTATTTACGTCCAAATACTCTGTACCACCTCAGCAAGTACTTTTACATTTTTAGTGCATATCTTTGGAGGGGTTCCGAACCTCCCCCCCGCCAGCAGTTTTTCCCACATTGGGTTTCCGCGTCACCAAGTCCTTGTGTCACCTCTCTTCTTGCATGTTCTCTTACGTTATTTCATTATTTTAGTACTAGTAGAATAGCCACTTTGATCCACCTAACAAATAAATCACCTAATTAGCAATTTTTTACCAAAACAGTTTGGTGCCCACCGTGGGGCATAATGGTTAATATCTACAGTCAAAACAAAAATCCAAACGACCAAGTCGGTATGTCAGGATCCAGTTCACCCAATACCAGTGGTTCCCCCATGCAACTATCTACTGGACATCCTCAGTCAGTCTCGGGAGCACCCAGTATCCCTGCCAGTCCGAACCAGCCTATCTCATCCACTCTCCAGAAGGAGGCAGTAAGCCAGACCAAGATACCTAAGCCACCGAGGGAGCAGCCAGAGTCCAGGGTAAGTCACCGCTCAAGGTCAGACTAGGTCCAGCATAGATAGCAGCCTCATCAGGAGCGAGATCGTGATGGCCACCAATCCCTCAGGAGGTTCAGGAAAGTAGCGTCGTACGGGTCCAGATCCAGACCAGCCAGACCCACTGCAGACCCTCATAAGTGGAATGATCGTCATTCATGATGCCATAAGGAGTTTGGAGAGGGACAACCAGAATCTGAAGGAGAGAGAGGCTACCCCGGTGAACCAGCAATCGATATCCAACCTTCCCAGCAACCAACCGTCAGTCTCCGCTACCTACCTGTTCCAGGAGGTGCCTAGTACAGGTCCAGGACGCCAGATACCGCAGGAACTAGTGACCCAGTTGGACTTGGCAACGCCACTGCCGGTTCGATCCATGTGGCCTGGTTGGCCAGGAACCTCAACACCCAGCCACTTCGCTCCCCCAGGCTATCCACAAACGCCAGGTAACTTGCCTTCTGGTGATTCCTTCGTTACTAACCCTTTCTTTGGTACAGGTACTCTGAGCCAACTAGTGGCCCACCAGTGGAGGCTCATCATCCACACTCAGCCCGTGCAGAGCGGAGTGACCTACATCCCATGCTCAAGAGAGCAGATCCAAGGAGGAGCAACACCCAAAGGTAGTTTCTTTGGCCTTGCTCCTGGTGTTCCTAACCCTTTTGCAGGAAAAGGAGGACTAGTGGAATAGCAACTCCAGGAACTAAGGGACATGATCAAAAAAATAGCGGGGATGCCACGCCGTATGGAGAAAGCCACACCTGAGAGCTACGTTTATTCCATTTCGCGGATAGCATAGCGCTCATCAGCGTACCCAAAGGGTTCAAGCCGGCGGTCATGACGCTGTATGATAGAACTGATGACCCCCTAGACCACATCAACCAGTACAAGGAGAAGATGATGGTAGTCACAGCAACAGGTCCCCTGAAGGAAGCATGTATGTGTAAGGGGTATGTATCCACCCTCTTTGGAGCAGCATTGCAGTGGTTCGTGAGCCTCCCTAACAAGAGCGTAGAAACCTTCGCCGACCTGGTGAACCTGTTTACACAGCAGTTCGCTAGTAGCAGAAAACCAGAGAAGCAGACCAGTGACATGTACAAGATACCTCAAAAGATCGATGAATCCACCCGAGACTTCTTGAACAGGTTCAACAAAAAGAAGGTGTCCATCCCCAGATGTGACATCGCTACAGCCATCGAAGCATTCTGCCAAGGACTCCACCAGGACTCAAATCTGTACAGGGATCTAACCAAGTACCTATGTGCTACGTTTGAGCATGTGCAGTCCAAACCCATGGCAGCAATACGGTTAGAAGAGGACATTGAATTAAGAAGAACCACCTACGATACCGACAGCAGCACCAAAAAGGCAGTAACCGACAAGAGCGGTGAAAGATCAAAGCCATATAGCAGGCCCACCGTCAACAAGGTTTCAGAAGGGGCGGACTGGCGAAACAACCCAAACTTGCCCCCAAAGATAAGCGAGTATGGGTTCTCTAGAAGCATGACATGCTTGCTCAAAGCCTTGAAGGAGCTAGGTGGAAGGGTAAGGTGGCCTAAGAAGTCAGCTGGAGAGAAGGGTCCAGACAAAAGAGACCAGAGCAGGAGGTGTGACTTCCATGATGACGTCGGCCACAACACTGAAGACTGTGTAGCCTTGGGCAATGAGGTCAAGCATCTCTAAGGAGCAGGATACTTCGACAACCTACTCCCAATAGGAAGTAGACCCGGTAAAATAAACGCCTCGGATAAGGTGCTACCTTCTCCATCCCCTCTTTATAGTAAGGTCGTCAATGTAATCACAGGTGGTTCAGAGTTGTGTGGGTTAACCTACTCAGCCGCCAAGAGATGTGCTACATAAACAAAGGGGGACATGCCTGAGACCTTCTGCAGGGTGAGCAGGATGGACCTACCAGCAGTCTCCTTCAACGAGACACACGCACAGGGTGTCGAATAGCAACATCATGATGCACTAGTAATTACCCTGTCAATAAGGAATTGTCTGGTGAAGAAGATCCTGGTAGACATTGGGAGTTCAGTGAACCTCCTCATGTTGAGCACCCTCAAGAATATGGGGCTCAGTGAGAAGGACTTGACCAACAGGGCAGCACCCCTGGTGGGATTCAGTGGTGAAACCACGAGATCACTGGGGGAAATAGTTATTCCTACTTTGTTGGTGGAATTAATAAGCAAGTAAGATATTTAGCTATTGATGGTCCATTTTCTTACAATGTTATCCTTGGCAGGCCCTGAATCCATGAAATGAGAGCAATTCCCTCGACGTACCACCAGTGCCTAAAGTTCCCAACACCGTGGGGAGTACAGGAGGTACGAGGAAATCAAGATGAGGCAAGAGGTTGTTACAAGGATGCACTAAAGCAGACCGCCAGCCTGCCAGCATAGAAATTCCAGAGCCAGCATGTCCATGAGAAGTATGTGGAACCCCCACAGGAAGAACTTGATCAGATCACATTGGACATGCTGCACCCAGAGCGGACCGTACTGGTAGGATCAGACTGCACCGAACAATTATGAGAAAGACTACTTGAGCTACTCAGGAGGAACGCAGACAGCTTTGCCTGGTCACATGACGACATTGTGGGCATAGACCCCAGCATAATAACCCATCGTCTTAATGTGCACCCTAGCTACAGCTCAGTCCAGCAGAGAAGAAAGAAATTCGCTCCAGAAAGAAACCAAATCATCAATCTGGAGGTAGATAACCTGCTAGCAGCAGGGAAAATTTGAGAAGTAAAGTATCCAGAGTGGCTCTCAAATGTGGTGGTGGTCTCAAAGAAAAACAACAAGTGGAGGGTGTGCGTGGACTTCACCGATCAGAATAAAGCATGTCCAAAAGATCCGTTCCCCTGCCACATATTGATGCCATGGTTGACGCCACAGCAGGACACAAAATGCTAACCTTCTTGGATGCCTGGAGTGGGTACAACCATATCAAGATGCACCCTGCAGATCAAGAGAAAACGACATTCCAGTCAGAACGTGGGTTGTACTGCTACAACGTAATGCCCCTTGGGATCAAGAACACGGGATCAACCTACCATAGACTGGTCAACAGGATGTTCAAGAAACAGATAGGAAATACAATGGAGGTCTATATTGATGACATGGTGGTGAAATAAAAACAAGCTATGGACCATATACAGCACCTCGAAGACACCTTCAGCACCCTCAGGGAGTATAAAATGAAATTAAACCCCCTGAAATGCACCTTCGGAGTCTCCTCGGGAAACTTCCTAGGGCACTTGGTAACATGGAGAGGCATAGAGGCAAGCACGGAACAGATAAAAGCGCTATTGGAGCTAGAGTCCTCTCAGAAGCCGAAAGACGTGCAAAAGCTGACAGGAAGCGTGGCAGCCTTGAATCGGTTCATCTCAAGGTCCTCAGATAGGTGTCGCCTCTTCTATGATATCCTGGGGAAGAATCAACGATTTGAGTGGACAGAAGAACACGAGACGGCATTTCAGGAACTGAAGTGGTACCTAAGCAGTCCACCCCTCCTTTCAAAAACAGAGCCTGGAGAGCACCTCTACCTGTACCTGGCAGTGACAGAAGCATCTGTTAGCTCAGTACTGGAACAGAACAAGATGGGCAACAACACCCGTTATACTATGTCAGTAAGTCTCTGCTACCTGCAGAGACCAGGTACACAACACTTGAAAAATTTGTACTAGCTTTAGTAGTATCATCCTATAAGCCAAGGCCGTATTTTGAGGCCCACCCCATCGTCATAGTAACCAGCTACCCCCTGAAGGCAGTAATGAGAAAAGCATAACTGTCATGTAGAATGGCCAAGTGGTCCATCCACCTTAGTGGTTTCGACCTCAGGTTTGAACCCCGGACATCAATTAAATCACAAGCCCTAACAAACTTTGTATCAGACTTTAGTCCTACTCTACAAGTATAGGCAGACCAGGAGGTCCTGACCATAGAAGAAGGGAAATTGGATCAACCCTGGCTATTACACATAGATGGAGCCTCAAACATGAGGGGAACCGGGGTTGGCATAGTCTTGAGGTCTCCACATGGAGACATGATAGTACAGGCAGTACGCTGCGAATTCAGAGCCACCAACAACGAAGCAGAGTATGAGGTCTTGATCCTAGACCTACAAGTAGCCCTTGATTTAGGGGTGCAGAGCATCTCAGTATGAATTGATTCACAATTGATTGTGAACCATGTCAACGAGGAGTACACCGCCAGAGATTCCAAAATGCTAGCTTACCTGAAGGTGGCGAAAGAGCTATCTTTCAAGTTCCAGTTGTTTGTCATAAGGCAGATCCCCAGGGACTAGAACGCTGAGGCAGACGCTCTGGCTACCCTGGGGGCAACCTTCAAACCTGGTACCCTCTCCAACATACCTATTGTGCACGTACTGAAACCAGCGGTAAATAAAGAAGAGCAGGATAACTGTGGAGAGTCCAAGACTCGGACACAGTGGTTAAAGGAGGCAGGGTACTAAGCAATACTGAAGGACGGGAAGAAAGCCAGCCAGACTGGAGGAAACAGTAGAGCATCTCAGTATGCACTGATTCACAATTGACTGTGAACCATGTCAACGAGGAGTACACCGCCAGAGATTCCAAAATGCTAGCTTACCTGAAGGTGGAAAAAGAATTATCTCTAAAGTTCCAACTGTTTGTCATAAGGCAGATCCCCAGGGACTAGAACGCTGAGGCAGACGCTCTGGCTACCCTGGGGGCAACCTTCAAACCTGGTACCCTCTCCAACATACCTATTGTGCATGTACTGAAACCAGCGGTAAACAAAGAAAAGCAGGGTAATTGTGGAGAGTCCAAGACTCGAACACAGTGGTTAAAGAAGGCAGGGTACTAAGCAATACTAAAGGATAGGAAGAAAGCCAGCCAGACTGGAGGAAACAGTACCAGGACTAGCTACAACACGACATACTACAATCAGACATGAAGAATGTAAGAAGTTTTAAGATGCGTGCCTCTCGCTTTATACAAATCGATGGTATCTTGTTCAAGAAATCCCTGGCGGGCCCTTACTTACGACGCCTTGGAAAAGAGGAAGCAGAAACTGTCTCGCATGACCTCCACAGTGGCGAGTGTGGAAATCATGCAGGGGGCAGGAACCTCTCCAACAAAGCACTACGACAAGGATACTTCTGGCCCACCATGCGCAAAGATGCCATGCAATACGCCAATAAATGTGACGCATGCCAGAGACACGCTGCAGTCACCCACCAACCTGCAGAACCCCTACATCTAGTCATCTCACCATGGCCCTTCATGAAGTGGGGTATGGACATCGTGGGAAAACTACTTAGAGCCCCTGGGAACAAGGTCTTCATGCTAGCCATGACTGATTACTTCTTTAAGTGGATAGAGGCAGAGCCATTCTCCCAGGTGACAGAAACACAAGTCATATCATTCATCAAACGCAACATCATCTGTAGATTTGGGATACCTTGAGATATAGTATGTGATAATGGGTCCCAGTTCATCTCCAATTAGACCAAGGCCTTATGCGCCAAGTGGAACATCGCATTACACAAATCCACTCCCGGGAACCCCCAGTCTAATGGCCAAGCAGAGTCCAGCAATAAAATAGTAATTTACAACTTAAAAAGAAGATTGGAAGAAGCTGGGGGCAGGTGGGCAAAAGAACTCCCTCTGGTACTCTTGTCCGACAAAACTACACCTAAGGTGGCTACTAGCCAAACACCTTTCAGCCTGGTCTTTGGCGCAGAGGCAGTCATTCCCACGGAAATGAGAGTACCCACACATAGGTATGGGTGCATAACCGAAAATAGAAACCAATTGGAGATGGCCAGCAACCTGGATACAGTAGATGAACTGAGGACAAGTGCACAAGTAAGGTTGGCCTCCTACAAGCAGTTGGTGGCAAGAAGCTACAACAAGAACATCAAGATCAGGGTCCTACAGGTAGGAGACCCGGTACTCAGGAAAGTTTTCCAAAACACTAAGAATCAGCAAGCAGGGAAGTTCGCCTATAAATGGGAAGGACCCTATCAGGTTGAAAGCATAGTAGGCAATGGAGCATACATGCTAATGACTATGGAAGAGGAGATCATATCCAAACCTTGGAACATAGTCCACCTCAAGAGGTACTACATCTAAAACAGGCTTCGCAAGCCAGGCACCCCCAGGTATGGTACCTTGACATCCTTCGTAGCCAAACAAACAAAATATTTCACAATTACAAAAAGATTTTTATTTTAAGTAATACCTTCGGATAAAAATTTGCAGAACAATTCAATTATTGTTAGAACATATCATTGGCCTTTGCTTTCGAAATATTCAAAGTAGGATTTACTTTAAAATTTATTTTTGCCACAAGTACTCTCAGATTATTCAAAACATGTTTGGCTGCCCACAGATCTCCTCCCTGAAGGAGCCCTACTAACCTTGGAAAGCAGTCTGCCACACCCAGACTAGCAGAAAACTCTTCCACAGGTACAAACAGCGTGCGCGTGGCGAATAAAGGGTCCAGCCCCTACTCAACCACGACAGACACCCCCACGTAGCGTGGCGCTCAGATATAAGGATAAATGACTCCAGAGCCACCGTCTGCCGACAATGCCGGCCCACAAACAGAAATACACCAAAAGCGCGCTACACATAGGATCTGCTCTAGACCAGCTGTCGCCACCTCCTTAGCAGGGGCTTCCTCCACCTCCTTCTCTTCCTCGGAATTATCTACCTCATTCAGGAAGCTCATATCCGTCTTGGTATGGAAGAGCTCAGTAAACGGCTCCTCCTCCTCCTCTAGGTCCCACGAGACATGCTCCCCAGACTAGAACTCCTTCAGGCACTAGATCTTGGAATCCTAGGCAGCACATAACACTACCTGAGAGAGATCCTTCTTCAGGGAGAGGAGCAGGCCCTCAGAAACTTTCAGCTTATACCCCACGCTCTTCATATCAGTTGAGAGGGAGCGATTCATCCTCTGTGTCCTAGCCAGCTGGTCCTCCATCACCTTCACCTCGGACTGAGCCTTTACTAGTTGAGCCTCCAAAGATGTGCACCTCTCCTGTGCGTTTTTCACCTCCCTTACCATCCGCACATGATCCTGGCGGAGGAAGAGGGCTTTCTGAAAGGTCTACACCAAAAAACAAAGAATGAAACCAAAAGTACTTGCTCAACATGGGGTCATAACAAGGAACAAACCAAGCAGCATACGTTGAAGGCATCCTCAACAGTCGAGTCCAGGGTCACCGGGATGGGAGTAGAGCTGAGGGAGTACTGAGACCCAGGCAACAAGAACTGGCCCATCAACGGCCACAATGGGACATCTCCCTGAACCCCATAGCCTGGGGGAATGGTGAGCTTAGTAGGGGATAAAGCTGGAACAGGATGAGGAGCCACGGAAGCCAATGGAGATACGGATATCAATTCTTCCTCAGAGGGAGGGGCAGCAGCCTTCTTCTTCCTGGGGGTAGAAGGAACAGCACCACCAGTCAACTTCCTCTTCTTCTTTGCCATGAACTGTCTCACAGATGAAAACACCCAGACCTTATCGCCACATACAAAACATAGCATACATCCATCCTAATGCACAATCAATCAAGGAACTCACCAGACGACATCTTCACTTCAGTAGCACTTTCAAACTCACCAATCTCCTCCACGGAAGCAGAATCCTCCTCAGCAGCCTCAGATGGTTCCTCAACCACCCCGCCAAACTTCAAGGTTAGGAGCCTGGGGAACTTCCTTTGATCTTCCGAGAGGCCTAACAGCTTCCTCACGGCTAAATTGCCAAGCGAAGGCTTGAGCTGTTTAAAACCTGTACAGGAAAGTCAGTATACCTGGTGAGTTAACAAAACAGACAGAGAAGAGACAAGGGAGTACCTTTTAAGGGACTCCACTTATCAAGAAATTATGAGGGCTGAGGAAATGGAGTCGAGTTTGACATAGATGAAAAACTTAAACCACCCCTCATCTTTCACCTTGGTGGGCATAAGGATGCTGGGTACCCCACCGTAACCGTCCGAAGGGTCAGCTGAACGGGACCCAGCGGGTGGTACAGGTACGTGTGGGCCATGTCCGCTAAAGTAAGGCCCAGATCATGATCGTCGTTTAAGAAACACATGGAGACCAGTATTCTCCATGCATATGGAGAGATCTGGCAGGCGGCCAGGTTGTTAAACTTCGGGAACTCCTGAATCAGGTTTGGGAAGGGAAACACCAAACATACCAGGAAATGATACTCATACAAGCACGCCCACCCCGCACGATAGGCGTCAGCCCTCTGACCAGGGCGAGGGAGGTGGATAACAGCATCCTCTTTCAAATCGTAGCGAGCACGAAATGTAGGGAGATCTTCCTCTGTATATGCTAAATCACAATCATATACTCCGGTAAGAACTCCCGTGGAAGGAAACTTCTCCTCGTCGGTACCATTAAAGGAGGAACCAGGCGATTTCCTAACGGATTTGCGACCCATTCTCAGAAAAATCAAAGAAAAATAAGAAGGATTACCTAGAATAAATTGGGAGAAGTGAGGAGAGTCAGGAAGAATTAGCGGTTTTGTGAGGAAGCTAGGGAGTTTTTATAGGGGAGAGTGGGAGGTAAGTTTGGAGAGTCGTGGCAGTTGAGGGAGTTAAGAAGGGGAGTAATTTTAATTGATGGGACGTGGTAGAGACGGTTGGAAAGACACGAGCCGCCTTCAGAAAGAGAGAAAGCCCCATCCGTACACGTGTCACCAGATGCGTCTTTCTGGGGGCAATTGTTGGTGCTCAGTTAATCCACACATAGATTGACGTGGCGCGCAGTGATTGGATAAAAGGACAGCACATGGATCAAGCAAATGCATGGACCATATTGAAAGTAAAGTGAAATGAACGGCCTAGATTGAAAGTAACAAACACATTTGCACAACAGCTATATTATACCGGGTCAGCAACAACTCCCTGAAAAATAGGACTTGCAGAGCAGGACTCGGAGGAAGACCAAGAGAGACATTGGGAGGCATAATAAGCACTATAAAAGGAAGGCAAGATGAAACGAGAAGAGGACATTCAATTCTCTCACTTCAAAATCAGCATACAAGCATCCGAGCAATTATCAAAGCGAATTCACTCTTGTTTCTTTATTTACGTCCAAATATTCTGTACCACCTCAGCAAGTACTTTTACATTTTTAGTGCATATCTTTGGAGGGATTCCGACTCCCCCGCGGTTTTTCCCACATTGGGTTTCCGCGTCACCAATTCCTTGTGTCACCTCTCTTCTTGCATTTTTTTTCTTACGTTATTTCATTATTTTAGTACTAGTAGAATAGCCACTTTGATCCACCTAACAAGTAAAACACCTAGTTAGCAAGTTTTTACCAAAACAAAGACTTTACCATTAATCCAACTTGATAAGATTAATAGTTTTCTTTTATGGAAAATGTCATATATAGAGCTTTGAATAACATATCAAAATTAATTCCGGAAAAGAATCCAAATTACGTTTTCCGATTTTAAAAACATAATAGCAACTTAAAGATTTTGACATGCAAATATAACATCAAAAGAACTTAGTTCGTATAGTTATACCAAAATTTTAGGAAATATAAAAAAATTAAAAATTAGGATTAAACTCAAAAGAAAAGTGTAAAAATAAAATACATACCGGACACAATATTTACTTACTGGACATAATAACAATTAAAGCACTAACATTATTTGATCCTTGGTGCAAAATTATTAAATAAGGCAAATTGGAAGTATGATTAACATGAATTTTTAGGGATATAAACGAGGGAGACAACCATGAAGTAAAAGAGAAGGGTAGTGAATTAGTAATGCGGCTGAACAACAATTGAAAATCATTTAGGGTTTACTTTTTAAATATAGGTATATGTGTAGCATGCAGCCTATCAGATGGCTAATATTAGGGGACATGATGGATTATATGGGATTATGTGTGGGCTTATGTGAAGGGTTGTAGAAGTATGTGTTTAGTAGGGTGGCTTATACGGGACATATCTGAAAGTCCATAGACCTTAATTAGACTCCTCTAATTAATTGCTAAATTACTTGTTAATTTAGTATTTAATGATCTATGTAACATGCATGCAAATATAAAGACATTTATATAAGAGAAGAAATTTCCTCACATTGATATGGAAAATATAAGGCCACAACAAGAACTCCTTCTTGTTGTTCTTGAGCTACAAATATGGATGAACACAAACAATCTCCAAAGTAGAAGATCTCCTCTAAGTTGCACCAAGATAAACCCAAATAATATACCCTTATTATTAACTAGATAATAAGATAGATATTATACTACTAATATTATGACTATATTACTACACTAGTAATACTTAGGAAATATTAGTATATGAGAGTTTTTAGTGAGAGGAAGGATTTTAGAGAGAAGTATAACAATTGCACAAAATGAAGTAAGTATAAAATGAACAACAATTGTTCATTATAAAGGCCATTTGGCCGGACCATATTGTCCAAAATTGGACTCTTATTTTGTTCAATTTGATCACATGCATTAGAGTGGAGTGTTGTAGTATAAGTGATGATTGTTTTCAACTTGTTATGTCACTTTCAATTAGTAACTAAAGAGTATAAACAAGAACAACAATCATCACCATTCTAACTACAATCCAACCAGCCACAATGGCCTAGTTTGGTCCATTTGGATTTTTGATATTTGTCTCACAAATACTTATTGATCATATGGTTAATTATCTTGTATAATTTAAGTGTTAATTTAATCATATAACAATTATATGACTTAATTAAATAAATAATATGTACTTAACATCTTAAGTAATATTTTACCATTATATCAATATATAATGGGTCCCACAATGCTTGGTTAATTTATTTTACAACTCCTTCTAAATATAATTAACTAATTACCTCTATCTCAAAACCTCAACTAATTTAGTAATTTAACGATTAATTACTAAGTTAAATCTTATTTAATCGTATTAAAATAAGATATAAATTTATTAGTCAATTATCGCATAATTGAAAAATAAGTTTAATCGAATTTGAGTTCTTAACTCAATTTCTAACAATTAACTCTCGTACATATCGAATATATGTAATGTACTAATTAACTGTATCGTATACAAATAATTAGTTACTATTTGGATTTCATCCTTTAGGTGTGACCGAAAGGGATCAGTTGATCACCGCCGTCAAACGACAATAACGTCAAACTCTAGTTAGCCAACCGTTATTGATTTACGTTAATCAACTGACTAATCATATATATAGTCAATAATTATCCCAATTATATTCCTAATAAGATTTATTATGTGGGGACGCACTATTGTGGAGGACAACCTACTCAACAATCTCCCACTTGTATTGAAACAAGTGTTGCGTCAACGATTCTCGTCTCTTTATCACATCTCCCACTCAACGCAAGGTGTCTTCCAGGTCGCACTTGCGATTGACAATAACTAGAGTGGTTTTCTCGATAGGGAGAGTAACTGTCTGACCGGAAAATCTACCATAGATCTCTTTTCGAGCGTGGCCACGCATTTACAGTAACTTCTCCTCGAGTGGCCTAAAGATGTTTTTACCCAACGTGGGTGGACAATTCCTGTTGATCCATTTACTCTGTATGATGCAGATCACCATGATCCAGAAGAAGTCCATCGGCCTCCTTTTACGACACGACCTAGAACATCAACCAAAACCAATCGGAAACTGCACCGACTCAGATAGACGGTCGCCAGTCAAAAGAATCGACTTATAGGAATAATATAGAAGACCATGCCACGACCAGGCAGCAAATAATTGATTTAAGGGTCTCTACAATGTCACGTACGACAGAGTGTCATACAGTCTGCTATGTACCACGACAGTTCATCTCCCTGGAACCCATGGTGCTGAAACAACATCGATCGACTACAATATAGGTCATTCGAGAGCGTCACCTCAGTGAGTGGATAGGGACAAATACTAGTTCGTCCCTATTCACTTGAATAGGGCCAACAAATCTATTCAGATAAAAAAGTATTAAATTTAGCAAACTTAAATAAAAGAGTTTAAAATAAAACTCGACAATGAATGCCATTATCGTATATGAAAGAATTAATACAACATTCAATTATTACATATTACATAATATAAAGGAATTCTGGCACACGTCTCAATCCCATTGTGACGACATGACCATCATGCTTAGCCTTTGATAAAGGCTTGGTTAAAGGATCAGCAATGTTGTCATCTGTCCCAAACTTACAAATGTCAATTTCCTTTCTGTCCACGTAATCTCTAATTACATGATATTTCCTAAGTACATGTCTAGACTTGTTACTAGACTTGGGCTCTTTTGCTTGAAAAATAGCCCCACTGTTATCACAATAATCGTGATAGGATCTTTGGCAGTAGGGACTACTGTTAGTCCTTCCAAAAATTGCCGAATCCACACAGTTTCCTTTGCAGCTTCAGACGCTGCAAGGTACTAGGCTTCTGTTGTAGAATCCGCTGTAACGCTTTGCTTGAAACTCTCCAGCAAACAAGCTCCTCCATTCATCATATAAACGAGACGGATTGGGATTCATAATCCCTATCTGTTTGAAAACGGGAATCTGGTAACCCTTTACACGCTAACTCAGTCTCGCCTCCAAACACTAAGAACGAATCCTTAGTCCTTCTTAAGTACTTAAGGATGTTCTTTACGGCTATCCAGTGACTTTCACCTGGATTTGCTTGGTAACGACTTGTCATGCTCAAAGCATATGCAACGTCGGGACGAGTGCACATCATAGCATACATGATTGATCCAACAGCTGATGCGTAAGGGATCAATTTCATGCGTTCAATCTCCTCGGGTTTCGTAGGGCACTCTGACTTGCTCACAGTGATCCCACTTCCCATAGGAATAAAGCCTCTCTTAGAGTCTTTCATGTTGAACCGATCAAGAATCTTATCAATATAAGTCTCTTGACTTAATGCTAGTATCCTTTTAGATCTATCCCTATAGATCCGGATACCTAAGATGCGCTGGGCCTCTCCTAAGTATTTCATTTGGAAATGTATTCCTAGCCACTCCTTTACAGAAGTGAGCATTGGAATATCATTCCCAATGAGTATTATGTCATCTACATACAAGACTAGAAAAGTTACTTTACTCCCACTAAACTTCATGTATAAACACGGTTCCTCGACACTTCGAGTGAAACCATTTTGTTTAATTACATGATCGAAACGATGATTCCAACTCCTGGATTTCTTGTTTAAGACCATAGATGGATCTCTTAAGTTTGCATACCTTCTTAGGGTGTGATGGATCCACAAAACCTTCAAGTTGTGTCATGTACACTTCCTCTTCTAGAATCACATTCAAGAAGGCGGTTTTGACATCCATTTGCCAAATCTCATTATTATGAAATGCGGCAACCGCTAAGATAATCCTTATGGATCGAAGCATGGCGACTGGGGCAAAGGTTTCGTCATAGTGAAGACCATGAACTTGGGTGAAACCTTTTGCCACCAATCTAGCTTTATCAACATCATTATGTTTGTCTATGCCACTTTTGATCTTATAGATCCACTTACACTGAAGAGGTCGTACCTCCTTAGGTAAATCAACCAAGTCCCATACTTGATTGTCGTACATAGAATCCATTTCGGATTGCATGGCTCCTAGCCATAGCTTTGAGTCGGGACTAGAAATGGCTGCTTTGTATGTAGTAGGTTCGTTACTTTCAAAAAGTAACACATTATAGTCATCACCTTCCTCTATAATACCAAAGGTTTAAATATCAGGTTGTGAAATTCTGCTTGACCTCCTAGGTTCCGAAGGAATTATGACCGTACCAGACGAAGAGGGAACGTTTTCCTCGTCGTCCTTTTCGGTTTGTGGCTCTTGGACTTCATCAAGTTCAAAATTTCTCCCACTCTGTCTTTTAGAAATAAAATCATTTTCTAAAAAGACTGCATCACGAGACACAAACACTTTGTCCTCGTGTTTATTATAGAAGTAATAAGCACGTGATTCCTTTGGATATCCTACAAAAAGACATTTGTCAGATTTGGGTGCGAGTTTATCGTCAGACTTATTCTTAACAAAAGCCTCGCATCCCCAAATTCTCATAAATGACAAATAAGGGACTTTTCCTGTCCATATCTCATATGGAGTCTTGTTTGCCGCTTTAGTCGGGCTTCGATTTAGTGAAAATATTGCAGATAAGATAGCAAAACCCAAAAATAATCAGGAAGCTCTGTTAGACTCATCATAGATCGAACCATATCTAATAAAGTTCGATTTCTCATTTCGGACACACCATTTAATTGAGGTGTTCCAGGAGGAGTCCTTGTATACTATACCACAATTTCAGGTGTGAATCAAATCAAACTCAGGTTCAAGATTCACCACCCGATACGGACGTAGGAGTTTTAATCTTTTTATTCAATTGGTTTTTACTTTCATGTGAATTTCTTGAACTTTTCAAGCCATCAACTTTTATGACTCATCAAGAGTAGACATATCCATATCTACTCATAGTCGGCGGTTAAAAGTAGTAATGAAGTAGTGATAATCACCTCTAGCTGGATAGTCATTGGGGACGCATACATCCGTGTGTATAAGTCCTAATACTTCACTTGCTCATGTCCCTTTTCCCGTAAAAGGAGCACGAGTCATCTTGCCTAGAAGACAAGATTCACATACGCCATAAGATTCGTAATCGAATGGTTTGAGTACTTTAGATGAAACAAGTCTCTTTAGGCGTCGTTCGTTTATGTGCCCTAAACGACAATGCCAAAGGTATGATTGATTAGGTTCACCTGTTTTGAGCTTCTTGTTTTCTACATGATAGACCTCTTTTGCAATATCTCGAACATAAATACCTCCAATAGAAATGGCCTCGCCATAAACCATTTCATTAAAAGCAAAAGTACAACAGTTGTTCTTAATACAAAATGAAAAACCTTCCATGTCTAACACGGAAATGGAGATAATGTTCTTGGTAAGAGTTGGTACATAATATCAATTATAAGAACGTAGGTGCCCACGGAAACTGCGGCTACCTTAGCTCCATTTCCCATGCGCAGGTCCACGTCACCCTTGGCTAGTGCTTGCACGTCCCTTAGCCCATGTACATGATTACAAAGGTGAGAACCACAACCGGTATCAAATACCCAAGAAGATGTACTAGCAAAGTTAATATCTATCATATAGAGTGATGAAAGAATTTTACCTGACGTTGTCACACAACCGTCTTTCTTATCTTTCAAGTACTTGGGGCAATTGCGTTTCCAATGCCCTTTGCCATTACAATAATAGCAATCCGCCTCCGCGTGTTTGTTGACTTTGGGTTTTGCCTTATAAAAGACCTTTGCCTTTCCCTTGCCGGATTTCTTGAAAAGAGTCTTACCCTTTCCCTTGTCCTTCCTTACCCCAAGGTTCATGTTCTTCATTTTCATGGAAAGAACATCCTTGGTTTCACTCCCACTAGCCTCCATGTCCCTCTCCGCTTGGGTGAGGAGTGCATGGAGTTCATGGAAACTCTTGTCCATGCCATTCATGTTATAGTTCACCCTAAATTGGGTGAACTTAGGTGAGAGTGAATGAAGGATCTTACCCACAACCAAATTCTTCGGAATTTTGCACCCTAGACGCTCTAAGGTGTCCGCGTACTCAACCATTTTGAGCACGTGTGGGCCAAATTTTTGGCCCCTTTGAAGCTTAGTGTCAAAGAATTTCGTAATCGCCTCATATTGAACAATTTGAGGGGCTTGCAAAAACATCGAAGTGATCCTCGTGAATATCGCATATGCATTGAGAGAGATCAATTGGAGTTTGAGTTTGGGTGAGATTGACCAAATCAAGACATTCTTGACGTCATTAGCAACCTTCAAATAAAGGTCATATTCGGCCCGAACCACCGCGGACGATATAGGCGCGGGTTCGGTGGGGGGGCTTCTTCGACCAAGTAGCCGAAGCACGTTAGCGGATAACGCGGGCACTCTGATCGGTGATCCCTTCAACGAAGTTACTTTCCGTCATCCTTAAAGGACACACTTGTCCATGACGGCCTAACATGAAGTCCTTACCAAGGTTGCAACGTTTGATGATTGTCGACCATTATGCGAATAATGGTAACTACAACAAAACAAATATATAAGCATTCATTGTTAATTTACTTGAAAAACATTTTAACAAGTTTAGCATTCATATAATGACCTCTCACTAAATTATATAAATGATTCCAAGACCCATTTTTATTTTAAAATAGTCATCGCATGCTATCTTTATTTAGAAATGGTAAGTCGTTATTTGACTAATTCTACCCTTAGAACTCTTGGTTGACGGATTTCAACTAAATCCATCTCCTAGTCCCAAGATAACGCTTATCTCGTTGAGTCCAATCCAATTTTAGCTTGTGATCGTATCACCCTACTTACCCGTGGTAAAAAGGGACCCACGAGCGTGGTAGCCCTAATGAACACGGGATTCATAGGTGTTATTAATTGGTAAGGCTAATCTCAATTTTTAAACATGCGAGAGATCTTGTCAATTAGGTTATTAATTCCCTATAAGTGAAACTAAGTCGGTGAATGTGAATAACGTTGAATTGGACCTAACGGTAAATATATGCATGTGTGACGATTTTGGCATGAGCGGAAATAAAGAAAGCAACCAAGCAACAATAAAATCCTAGTATGGCCACCTAGCTAATCAAATTAACTAGATAGTTACAAATTCGGAAACCAACTCCTTTGGTCCCTTGCCTCTTCACTTGGAACAACTTCCAAAATGGCACCGTCTTTCGGGAGTCACCGGTCTTCATAAAAATAATTACAAATATACAAATATACAAATTCCTATTATACATTTATTCTATAAAATAAAATTATTAAATTATACAAACCGGCGATACGAGATCGCAATAAAATTACAACCAAACCGTTATTCCCTTACATTACGGGTAATAAAGATTAAAAATAACTAGGCCATACTAGGTACAAAATTTGCATAAATTATTAAATAAATGACATTCATTCATTCAACCATAAATAAAATAAATTGCTGCAAAATTCATGCCAAAAGCGTCCTAAATTCATTCATGCTCATTGTAGCTCGATTTTTCCGGGATTTATTGATTTTTAACCATTAAAAAATCACTATCAACTTTTAAATCTCATTTAAATTCAAACTAATTAACTAAACTGATTTAGAACTCAAAATTAGTCACTACTAATTTTGTTGGTCATTAATTAGATCGATTTGATTTCATTTGCTAAATATTACGGTTTAATCATAACAATTATGAAATAAAACCAAAATAAAATATAAACATAATAAAATTTGAAACCAAAATTTTTTGTACATTCTGGAACAATTCCAGGAACTATAAAAATAAAAAACATTTGCTCAAAAAAATTAAATTAATTTTATGAACAAATAGCTTTGTATTTAATGGTTTTATCAAATAAAAACATTAGATATAGTAAAACAGTGAAACAAATTATGAAATTTCACCAAGAGTATCAACATCAGAATGTTAAATGTAAAAAAAATTTTCAAGACCAAAAATGGACGTTTCAATTTTATGAACATTATAATCTCATATTATCGACTTTTATCGTATAAAAATCAATGAACATGCAATACATAAGTAAAATTCACGAAATTTTACATAAAATATGTAAGAAATGCATGTGAGATCATATTAAAATTTCATGGCCAGAATCAACATGAAACTATTTTTAGTTAACTTTTAACTCATAAAATGCATGTTAACTCGGTTTAAACGCCAAAAATCAAAATAAATAGCAAATTAATCCCTAAAATCACGAAATTTGACCACAAACATTTTGAGGTCAGTAGGTATACATGCACCAAAAATTTTCGTCAGAATCGTATTTTAACTCAAAATCTTTGATTTATTAGTTATCTTATAACTTTAATAAAAATGTCCAAAATGAACATGCATGCTACAAGCTAGCTCTGATACCAATTGAAAGTCCATAGACCTTAATTAGACTCCTCTAATTAGTTTACTAAATTACTTTTAATTTTGTTTATAATGATCTATGTAACATGCATGCAAATATAAGACATTTATATAAGAGAAGAAATTTCCTCACATTGGTATGGAAATAATATGGGCACAACAAGAACTCCTTCTTGTTGATCTTGAGCTACAAATATGGTTGAACACAAAAATAATCTCCAAGGTAGAAGATCTCCTCTAAGTTGCACCAAGATTAACCCAAATAATCTACCCTTATTATTAACTAGATAATAAGATAGATATAATACTACTAATACTAGACTATATTACTACACTAGTAATACTTAGTAAATATTAGTATATGAGAGTTTTAGAGAGAAGTTTAGTTTTGAGAGATGTATGGAAAAATAAGAATGAACTTGTTAAGGAATGAACAACAATTGTTCTCCTTTTATAGCCAAGAGGGCCGGTTTTATCATCACAAAATGGTGATGTTTTCTTCTTATTTTATTGCCATGTAAGGTGGTAATGTGTTGTAGTGAATAAAATGATATCATGTTTACTATTCATGTCATAAGCATATGTTGCTTGTGAGTATGAATAAGAACAACCATCATCACCATTGACTTCACCATAACCGGCCATGTGAGCCTCAATTTGATCCATTTTGATTTTTGATATTTGTCCCACAAATACTTATTAATCATATGCTTAATTATCTTGTATAATTAAGTGTTAATTTGATCATATAACAATTATATGACACAAATAAATGAATAATATGTACTTAACATTTTAAGTAGTATTCTACCATTATATCAATATATAATGGGTCCCACAATGCTTAGTTAATTTATTTTACAACTCTTTGTAAATATAATTAACTAATTACCTCTATCTCAAAACCTCAACTAATTTAGTAATTTAACGATTAATTACTAAGTTAAATCTTATTTAATCGTATTAAAATAAGATATAAATTTATTAGTCAATTATCGCATAATTGAAAAATAAACTTAATTGAATTTGAGTTCTTAACTCAATTTCTAACAATTAACTCTCATACATATCGAATATATGTAATGTACTAATTAACCGTATCGTATACAAATAATTAGTTACTATTTGGATTTCATCCTTTAGGTGTGACCGAAAGGGATCAGTTGATCACCGCCGTCATACGACAATAACGTCAAACTCTAGTCAGCCAACCGTTATTGATTTACGTTAATCAACTGACTAATCATATATATAGTCAATAAATATCCCAATTATATTCCTTAATAAGATTCATTATGTGGCGCACTATTGTGGAGGACACCTACTCCAACAATTTTCACCAATATTTTGCCCACTTCCAAGCCCCTCTCCATAGCTACTATAGGCACCACCATAACCACCACCATAGCCTCCTTGAAATGCCTCAACTCCATAATCCGAACCACAAAAATCCGAACCGGCAACATAGGGAGTAGAAGTACCTGCATCATGGTTAGGAGGAGGGAATCCATCCGAGGGATAATGATAAAAAGATGGATGCGGTCCCTCGGGTCGAATCACCCCTTGCCTAGCAAAGTGATCATAAATAGGATACCATGCAAGCCTTTGATAATCACGAATAGCATTAATACTAAGACTAAGGTCACGCATCATATCCGTCACACCAACGCTAGATGTGGAATGACGTGTTTGAGTTGGTGGAACTCGAGCACGACGGTCAACGATTGTAGCTCGCTCACCTCTAAGTGGCAAATGGTAAGTGGGTCGAATAAAGGGGAAATTCTCACGTCGGGGTTTGGTATGGACCAAAGGTTGAAGCTCTCCCGTCTCTCCTGGTAGTGTAATAGAGTCTTGATTACCAATCCTCCAAATCATATCCGGGTGAGAGCTTCGAAACCAATTACAAGAAAGGAAATAGTCATAATCTAGTCCATCCCCCCTTTCCCGACTCTCCAAAGGAACCAAATCGGTGGTATCTTGGTTGAAACGGCAGACGCTATCGGCAATTCTAGTAACCAACCCACCCAAAACAATGGACCAATTTTTTGCATTACATTGTTTGGTTAAGTGGCTAGCAAATGTGTAAGGAATATTCATTTCCCACTCGGCATCACCGTTTACATTAAAAAAGGCACCTAAATTTCGATCTCGAGACTCCTCACCGAATGAGGCTCATTCCTCCCAAAGAAAGTCCACCCCATAAATCGTTGCCAAATGCGAATTTCGGGGTAATGGATGTATTGGTGAGGGGTATGATCCCAACAAGTGAATGGGCAGTGAGAAATGGATGCCCAAGTCAATTCGGGTAGGTAATCTTAGGGTGATTCGGTACACAAACCCTCACATCGTAAAGCAAAAATCTTAGCAAAGTCCGACAAATACATACGATAAGCATTATTAAACAATCGGAATGATACAAAATGGACAAACCCTTCACGTTTTGATTTATGAAACTCGAAAGAACTCAAAAACTCAAGTGTGAGTTCGGGAAAGGTTAGATAATCCATTTTGTAACAAGCTATCATACCAAGATTTTTAAATAAAGCCTTAACTTGTTTATCAATTCCGATTCTTTTCAAAGAAGCGTGATTGATAAACTTAGCTGCTTTCATACCTTTGGAGCGTAGGAGGACCCAATTATCCCATTGTTTTTTATCACTAAAGACCACTCGAGGATATTCATCGTCATGCCATTCCGGTACATCGGGCATTTCAACATCCTCCGTAGCTCGGGAAGATTCCGCATCACCTCTTCTTCTCTTTGGAGCACCTTGGGTAGGAGCTTTTCTAGGTGCCATTTTTCTGAAATTTTAAGACGAAATTTCATCCTAAGGCTACTAAAATCCATCCAAATAACAATAATAGAACAAACTAGTAAGCTAATTCATCCTACAAACATTAATAGAGCAAAAGACAATCAATTTTTAGCATAATGAAGCACAAAATCAATTTCCCCCAATTTGAGTTAGGGTTTGATAAACTTGATTAAATTGATTGAAATGGATGAAATTAGAGAGAAATGAAGGCAAAACTTACTTGATGATGGTGATGAGTGAATGATTCTTGCAAAGTAATGAAGGAATTGATATTTCGTTTGAGTTTAAGTGAGAAAATGAAGAAAATAGAGGAAAAAGGAGATACCGTCGGGTTTGTGTGTGAAGAATGCTGAAATATGAACTTCGTATAAAACAGTAAAGGTCAGGCGCATAGAAAATTACAACCCCGATCGGGGCCTGGGAACCCCGATCGGGGTTTGCCCTCTGTAAGTCTCTGACATATTTTCCGTGTTTTGGATTATTAATTCCCCGAACGGGTTTCCGTGCTTGGGGATGCGTGAATTTCCCTATCGACTCTTCTTGTCTTCATTTTTCACCTAAAAATCAAAAACAAACATCGTCAAGTCTAGTTAAGTCTAAAAAAAAAAGAAATTACGGAAAATAAGAAAATAAAGAAAATAAAATGAAAGCAAACAAAAGCTTGGGTTGCCTCCCAAGAAGCGCTGGTTTAACGTCCCGCACGACGTATGAAGATCGAGTCGGTTCAGGTGTCCATGCGAACTCCCTCGATTATCCCAACAATCGCATTCTCATGGTAGACCTTCAAACGATGGCCATTGACTTTGAATTTTTCGCCATTAGTGGTCATCACTTCAACGGAACCAAACTTGTTGACATTTGTGACGGTATATGGTCCGGACCACCGCGATCGTAATTTTCCCGGAAATAGCTTGAGTCGGGAATTAAAAAGCAACACCTTATCACCGATTTGAAACTCCTTCTTCAAAATCCTCTTACCATGCCATCTCTTTGTTTTCTCCTTTTAAAGACGGGAGCTCTCATAAGCTTGTAAACGGAACTCATCAAGTGCATTCAATTGTAACATCCGCTTTTCACCACTCAACTTGGAATCCATGTTGAGCTCCTTGATTGCCCAATAAGCTTTATGTTCCATCTCAACGGGGAGATGACACGCCTTTCCATAGACCAACCTATACGGTGAAGTACCAATAGGTGTCTTATATGCGGTACGGTAGGCCCACAAGGTATCATCAAGCTTTATGCTCCAATCCTTTCGTGACTTGGCAACAACTTTCTCGAGTATGGACTTGAGCTCATGGTTAGAAACCTCCACTTGGCCACTAGTTTATGGATGATAAGCCAAGCCTCTTCTATGATAGACCCCATATTTCTCCAATAAAGTATCAAGTTGTTTCTCACCAAAGTGTGTACCACGGTCACTAATGACCGCTCTTGGGACCCCAAACCTTGGAAATATGATCTTCTTGAATAAGTTAACCACGGCACGAGCATTGTTTGTTGGAGTAGCTATTGCCTCGACCCATTTAGAGACATAATCGACGGCAACCAAATTATACTGA
Organism: Heliosperma pusillum; assembly: GCA_022085475.1. Lineage (NCBI taxonomy): Eukaryota > Viridiplantae > Streptophyta > Magnoliopsida > Caryophyllales > Caryophyllaceae > Heliosperma > Heliosperma pusillum. Next base: position 128,599 of record JAIUZE010075380.1, read on the forward strand.
TTCCCTTTTGAAGAAGGAAATGGTCCTTGATAATCAATCCCCCAAACATCGAAAATCTCCACTTCCAAGATACCATTTAAAGGCATCTCATGCCTCCTCGATATAGAACCCGTTCTTTGGCAAGCATCGCAAGCCGTAACGAAAGCTTTGGCATCTTGGAACATAGTTGGCCAATAGAAACCGGATTGCAACACCTTTCCAACGGTCTTGGATGGTCCATGGTGACCACCATAACGAGAAGAATGGCATTCTTCTAGCTGTTGAGTGCGATCACATAATTAAATCTCAATAATAAGAATAAAACGGGATGATGAATATTATAGTCCACTGGTCAACATAAATCGGTAATGATTGGCTCAATTGAGTTTGACGTTACTCTCGTATGACGGTGGTGATCAGTTGATCCCTTGAGGTCACACCTAAAGGACAATCCCCTAATCATGTACATTAATTAATTGTATAGTGATACAAATTAATTAATTCCTTAAATTGAACCAAGTTTAAATTGTAAGTGAGAAATATATCTTATTGTAATATGATTAAATAAGATAATTTTTAGTAATTTAATTGTTATATTACTAATAATGCATTATGTTTATGAAACATTTGAGATAAGTTAATTTGATTAATTATAATTACAAATTGTTGTAGATTATTTTAACCAAATATGAGAGGACCCATTTTATTTACATGTAATTATAAAATGTGACTTAAAATGTTAAGTCTAATTTATTTGTTATGAAATTGCATTTAAATTGGTTAAATGCACATTTATAAGCAAAATTACATGTTACATGTCACATGTCACACTTGTGACAAATGACAAATTGCAAAAACAAAATAGGCACCCATATTACAAGGGTGCACCGGTTTTGGTAGTGTACAAAGAGGGTGATTATTTTTGTATATTATTCTAATTAGGAATTAGACATAATCATGCACAAAAACTATTACCAACACTCAACCTTTTTACATTGTTAAGAACAATTGGAAGTGACAACACCCCACCCATGTGGGGTGTGTGTGACCGGTTTTCACAAGCCAAAAGAGGGCTTGTTTTTCCCTCTTATTATATACCATAACATCTCATAATTTGCATGTATGCTTATTTTTCTACAAATCTCTATCTCTCACTAAAAGAAATTGAAGAAATTCTTCTTGTGTTCCTACACTAATAATATCATTACTAAGGGTAGTAATATATCTATTAGTTCATAATAAGGGTGTCTTGAATATTATTCTAGAGTAGTAATATTTAAGAGATTAAGGGTTGTCTTGGTGTTACTAATAGGAGTGTTCTTATACTAAGAACTTGGAATTCATTCTCATCTTTTGAGCTCAAGAACAATATTTGAAAGGAGTTCAAATATTGTGCCCATATTTTCATAATCAATGTAAGAAAATTGTTTCTTCTAATTCTTTTGTTTTGCATGCATAAGGTCCTAATAGTTTAAGGGTAAACTATTAATTATATGATATTAGAAATGTCTAATATCGAGTTTAAGAAACTTACAATTGGTATCAGAGCCAAGGTTGTTGCATGCATAATCGATTTATTGTTTTTTCGAGTTATGGTAACTTAAAGAAAACTAGTAATTTGTGTTTTATAAGATAAAATCACAAAGTTATTTGCATGTCAATATATTCTGGTCCTAATATGATTTTAGATCATTTTGATGATTTAGGGAAATTTATAGTGCTCAAATATGATTTTTAGTATTTTTATTACATTTTAATGAGTAAAATGATGTTTAAAATGCTAAAAATAGTTAGACTTATCTTCTGACCTTGAAATTTTTACAAAATATCACACATGCATTTTAATTACTTTATTTAAAATTTCGTGTAAATTAAATTTGTTTCGTGTGATTTATGAGTTTTATATGATAAAATGAAATAAGTAAAGGTGAAATGGTTAAAAATACTTCCGCTTTGAATCTGACCATGAAATTTTAATATATTGTCACATGCATGTTTTCCTATCAGACTGGAAAATTTCAGACTGATTTGATTTGTCTAGCATGATTTATGAAGTTTTAATGTAAAAATAGCATAAATAGTGGCTAATTTATTAAATATAGCTAAAATAAATTTCATATCAAGAAAAAAATTTTCCTGGTTGCATAAATGTCCCAAATTTCAGATCTAAAGTTGAAAATTTAATATGATTAATTTTTGCAAGCTTTATGTATTTTATTTGATAAAACCATTAAAGCGCAACCATTTTTCTCAAAAACCGATTCGAAATTTTAAACCATGATTTTTAACATTATGAGTGTCATGGAAATGTTCCAGAATGTACAAAAATTTAAAATTCAAATTTTGAAATTATTGTAATTAAATTTGGATTTAATTGATTAAAATATGATTTTAAAGTCTAATTATGAGCAATTATACGACAACAAGTTGAATTATTGTCAAAAAATTGAGTAATGACTAATTTTGAGGCCTAAATGAGTTGGGATAATTAACTTGGACTTAAATATGATTTAAGGATTGTTTTGTGATTTTAAAGTGTTATTATCACGCATTTCCGTAAAACCGGGTTATATTCGATATAAACCGTTAAATAGAGCGATTTGGCATTTAACATGAGCATGTTTTATACATATTATAATGCTGCATTTTATTTATGAATGTCATTTTATTTATGAATGTCATATTTTCAATTTATGAATGTCATATTTTGGTTTATGTAATTTGGAATTATGTAATTTTTCCTTGTATGGCCTTAGTTTTAATCGATATTGCCCGAAATGTAAGGGAATATTGATTCGGTTGTAATTTAATGTGATCTCGTATCACTTTTATTGTATTATTTTATTTTACAAATGTATAATAGGAAATTATTGTAATTTTATTATATATTTTGTAACTAATTGTAAAACCGGGGTTTCCCAAAGACGGTGCCATTCGGAAAGGAGTTCCGAGAGAGTCGGTGACCTTGGGAGGCGTGCTTATGAAGTTCAAGGGACCAAAGGAGTTGGTTTCCGAATTTGTAATAGATTATATGATTTTCTATTCTAGGAAAGGCCATACTAGGAGTTTTAATTTATGATTGCATTTTACTTAGTATGTTTGTATGCATTGCCAAATCGCCATAACATGACATGCATATTTTATCGAGTATTCGACCGTGTCAATTAAAATTATCATTAATTCTTCAATTTAGTTCACTTAAACGAGATAGATAATAAACTGTCATGACCTCTCATATTAAATAATTGAGATCAAGCCTTACCAAATGTTAGAACCCATGAATCCCAATTTCGCAAGGAAGTAGGCTCGGCTCACCGGGGTGCTAAACTTGTTACGTTGGGTAAGTGGGGTAATAAATGTTATTATTTCGAAATTTGGATTGAGCTCAACGGAAGTATTCGCGACCGTAGCCGCATGTGTTCCGGGCTTAAGATAAATATTAAAGTAATATTATCGACCGAGAATTCTAATCTAGAATCGATTAAAGAGTTAATCCACCGAATTATGTTGATAAGGGATGAATCGGCTTACCGTGCCCAAGTTGATATGAATTTGGATCTCGGAATCATTTATGATAGTTGGGTAGAGGTCACTATATAAATGCTTAACTTGTTTAAAATGTTTGCAAGTTTAAAACGATAATTGTTAATTATTTCCTCCATCTCCTTTTGTAGTTTCATTTTACCGCAATGGATACATCTCATTCTACCGTACCTATCACCATTGATTCATATCACAAATCATTTGATGAAATTTGCTCTCAAAATAATCTTGATACGACTAGAGAACTTCATTTGGGAATAGGTTCCGACGGGAATCTCAACTTTGTTACCTCCTCCAAACCCCCTTTGCCAAAACTTTTGGTGAAAGAGTCTTGGGAAGACAATCTCACCAAGAAGATGCAATCCTTGTCTTTGGAAGCAAGGAGAGATCAAGAAGCAAGTGGGAGTATTAGCAAGAAAATTCTTGCACCTAAGATGAAATGGTTCAAAGATAAAAGGAAGAAAGGTAAAAAGTATAAGAGAAACGGTGCTAAGTGTTAATTTGTATGATTTTATCCCCTCATTTTAGCTCGATTTGATATGGTTTATCAACTTTAAGAAATGGTTTTATGAGCTAATCTCTCCTTTGCAGTATTTCTCGTGCTTTAATGTCATTTGTAGGAGTTGAGTCGTTTCTACTTCAAATCCCGTCATTTGAAGGAAATATGAGCAAGAAGAAGCTAATAAGGACGATTACGTGAGGTTAAGATGGCATGCTAAAAATATCTAGAGGTTCCGAGTCAAAGGGAACAAGTTTCAAGTCATTCCGAGCTCATATGCACAAGTTGCGGCGGTTTTGTTATTCGTCGACGAAAGTCGTCTCGAACCTCATGCTCCGACCCTTAACCCTTGGGGACATGATCAAGCTCAAATAGGGGAGGAAATGAGGCCCAAGAGGTGTTAGTTACGTCCCCATTCGAATCTAAAGTCAATGGAGTCAAGGTAGATCAAGTCACGTACCAAGGGAAGATCAAACGAAAGTCAAATTCTGAACAGACAACATCCCCGATCGGGGATCCATAAACCCGATCGGGTTTATTAGGTTATATGCATCTTCTCTTCATCTACCTCTCTTTAATACAAGGCTTAATGGCTTGTTTAATGGGCATGAATCCGGACGCATTTGGGCAGCCTCTCAACCCTATAAATAGCCTAGCATCACACACAACAAAACATGTACAAAAACACTTCTCTCTTTAGTTTAGTTTAGTTTTAGTTTTCTCTAGTTTAGTTTAGTTCTAAGTTACCTTCAATTGTAGTTGTTCTACTTGTAATTGGAATTCTAGTTTCCGGGTTTGCATTTTCCTATTCAAGTTCCTATTCCATTTCAATCTTTGCTCATCCTTTCCGGTAATCCTTATTCTTGTTTTTACATTTCCTTTATCATGTTTACCATTCTTAGTTTTATAATCTTAGTTTCCCTTTCATTGTTAATCGTGCATAAGTAATCTTTGTTCTAGGGGAAGGATTAACATGTCTAATTAATTTAAAAGCATAAATTGACTCTGGGTAGAATTGTTTTTGTTGTCTCTGTTTCTTGTTTGAATTTTGTGATAGACTTTGTTTAAAGGCGATAAACAATTGTTTGTACTTGTCAATTTCTGTCTCAAGGGCGAGAGTCGAGATAAAAATTAAAGGACTGGCAAGAATAGTTTAATGATCTAACCATGCTGAGAGGACGTTAGGACCCATTAAAAAGTCGGTACGAATCCGAGAGGAATATACCGCTACAAGACTTGGACAACTATGATTTTTCTAAACCCGTAATCAACTTTGCTTTTAAATTGATTAGCATGTGAACTCCGATCCCTAGATCCTTTTCTTTATTGTATTGTTATCATTTTTATTATAGCATTTAGTAATTAGTGACAAACATTTGCCAATCGTACAAGGTAGAGTTCTAACCATAACTATTCACAAGTATCTCCCGTCTCCCTGAGATAGACCCCTTACTTCCCTAATTACATTAATTTGTTGTTAGCCTAGTCTGGGTTATTTATCTTTGATTAGGGTACGCGACAACCCTGTCAAATTTTGGCGCCGTTGCCGGGGAGCACGGTTTTGTTTATTTGTGATTAGTAGAGTTTTACCTTGTCTTTTTCTTTTTTTCTTTCTTTTCTTTTGTCTAGAGGAACACTTGTTCCTTGAGATTTTTCTCACCTTTTCCTTGTAGTATAGTGACTCTTTTCAGGTAATAAGAATATTTTCTTTCAAAGGGATTGCTTTATTTTCTCTCAATGAATATCTATTTCCAAACTCCACAATACGAGAATGAGCATTTCCATGAATACCTCGACCGATTTTATAGCTATTATAACCATACTATCTCTCTTGGGTATACCCTTGATGAGACCTATATGAGAAATGTCTTGATTCCTGGAATGCACATTGAGTGTCGTAGCCTGGCTATGCAATTGAGTGGTGGAAGTCTTTATCAGAAGAGAGGAGAGGAACTTTGGATTTTCTTGAACTTTATGGCATCCCAATCTAGGGAAGAAACGCACTGGCGGTTGAGAATCCAAGAGCAACTCAATGAAATGATGGCTCAAGTTCAAATGCTCAAAAGGCAAAAGGAAGAACCCACGTTTAAAAGATGTAAACCAATCAATTTTCCTTATGCTTTTTCAGCCCCCCCATGTGAGTCTAATTTCTCCTATGCTTCTAATTCTCCCCAATCATATGAATTAATAGATGACGATGATGATGGTCCAACCTTTTCTATTGAAAGTCAATCTAATGTCGTTCCATTTGCCAATTTTGAGACCCCCATTATTGATATTGACCATATGGTAGTCGAGACTTTAGACAAGGATGTTGTTAAGCCCATTTGTGACTTCAATGGAGAGTCGTCAATCGAGTCATCAGATTTCTTTGAAAATCCCTTCGCTAAGGATATTCCAAATTTATTTGAAAATGATACTGGGTTTTGTGAACCTAGCCTTGAATAAGTCTAGTCTAGTAATAAGTGGGGCAATCTTTCAAGGATCCTATGAAGCTAAAGAGCCCAAGTCTAGTAATAACTCTAGACATGTACTTAGAAAATTTCATGTTATAAGAGATTACATTGAAAGGAAGGAGATTGCGATATGTAAGGTTGGAACAAATGATAACATTTCTGATCCCTTAACCAAGCCCTTATCGCAGGATAAGCATGACCAACATGTTGTTTCCATGGGTCTTAAACGCATGCCAAATTTGTATTATATTATGAGATATGAAATAAAAATTGTGTTTTTTATTAATCATATATGATAATCACTTTTATCGTGTGAGTTATATTTTTAACTTTTATTATGTAACTTTGTTATATCCAAATAGGTTGTAGAGACAATTGGACCCCATTAAAGTGAACTGGATTAACATCGTATTGACCCATAGTCACTTATATGAAGTAAAACCTCGAAGTGACTACATTGTGGTGCGATTGATGGCAAGTTCAAGTGTCATAGGGTCATAGGGATGACCAATCGATCACATAGGCAGACTGTATGAGACACTCTGTCGGGAAGTGACCGCTTGTAGAATTCTGGAAATTCTTGTAGCTTGGTTGTGGCAAGAGCTACTAGTATTCTTTTGAGTCAATTCTTTGACTAAAGACTGTTCGCCTAAGGTGGCACAGTTTCAGAATGACTTTGATTTATTCTCTATGACCTTCGTAACTGGGGTCAAATGGGCATCTTTTGGGTCATGATGAGTTGTGGCTATGTAAAGGGAATAGTGCGATAGGAATTGTCCACCCCTTGTCAGGGTTGTTTTAAATCTCAAGGCCACTCGAGGAGGAGTAAGCTGAAATGCGTGGCCACGCTCGAAAGGTATCTATGGTAGATAATTCCGGTCAGACAGTTACTCTTCAGATCGAGGAAACCACTCTTGATATGATCAAATGCAAGTACGACCTGCAAGACACCTTGCATTGAGTGGGAGATCTTGTAATAGGACAAGAGAATTGGTGACGCACACTTGTGTCGGACAAGTGGGAGATTGTTGGAGTAAGTGTCCTCAACAATAGTGCGATCACATAATTAAATCTCAATAATAAGAATAAAACGGGATGATGAATATTATAGTCAACTGGTCAACATAAATCGGTAATGATTGGCTCAATTGAGTTTGATGTTACTGTCGTATGACGGTGGTGATCAGTTGATCCCTTGACGTGACACCTAAAGGACAATCCCCTAATCATGTACATTAATTAATTGTATAGTGATACAAATTAATTAATCCCTTAAATTGAACCAAGTTTAAATTGTAAGTGAGAAATATATCTTATTGTAATATGATTAAATAAGATTCTTTTTAGTAATTTAATTGTTATATTACTAAGAATGCATTATGTTTATGAAATATTTGAGATAAGTTAATTTGATTAATTATAATTACAAATTATTGTAGATTATTTTAACCAAATATGAGAGGACCCATTTTATTTACATGTAATTATAAAATGTGACTTAAAATGTTAAGTCTAATTTATTTGTTATGAAATTGCATTTAAATTGGTTAAATGCACATTTATAAGCAAAATTACATGTTACATGTCACATGTCACACTTATGACAAATGACAAATTGCAAAAATAAAATGGACATCCATATTACAAGGGTGCACCGGTTTTGGTAGTGTACAAAGAGGGTGATTATTTTTGTGTATTATTCTAATTAGGAATTAGACATAATCATGCACAAAAACTACTACCAACACTCAACCTTTTTACATTGTTAAGAACAATTGGAAGTGACAACACCCCACCCATGTGGGGTGTGTGTGACCGGTTTTCACAAGCCAAAAGAGGGCTTGTTTTTCCTTCTTGTTATATACCATAACATCTCATAATTTGCATGAATGCTTATCTTTCTACAAATCTCTATCTCTCACTAAAAGAAATTGAAGAAATTCTTCTTGTGTTCCGACACTAATAATATCATTACTAAGGGTAGTAATATATCTATTAGTTCATAATAAGGGTGTCTTGAATATTATTTTAGAGTAGTAATATTTAAGAGATTAAGGGTTGTCTTGGTGCTACTAATAGGAGTGTTCTTATACTAAGAACTTGGAATTCATCCTCATCTTCTGAGCTCAAGAATAATATTTGAAAGGAGTTCAAATATTGTGCCCATATTTTCATAATCAATGTAAGGAAATTGTTTCTTCTAATTCTTTTGTTTTGCATGCATAAGGTCCTAATAGTTTAAGGGTAAACTACTAATTATATGATATTAGAAATGTCTAATATCGAGTTTAATAAACTTACACTAGCACCCCTTTCACATCCCAATGTGGGAGACATCTCTGAAATAGCCCATCGGAGCAATGTTTGAATAGATATGGATCATCCCATAGGAAGAACTTTGCATCGTGTAAGAACTTCTTCTTTTGTTGATATGAAAGGCTAGGTGGCAATTCCTTTCCAACTAGAAAGTTGGCTATGTCGGCATACCAAGGAGTATTGGCTTCCAACATCATTAGAGCATCATCGGCGAAGGAATCATCAATAGGTATATCAATACCTCCATCATCAAACCACAAGCGGGATAAGTGATCGGCAACAACATTCTCGGCCTCCTTCTTGTCTTTAATCTCAAGATCAAATTCTTGCAAGAGCAAGATCTATCGTATCAACCTCGGCTTACCTTCTTGTTTGGCTAGGAGATGCTTTAGAGCGGCATGATCGGTATGAACAATGACTTTGGAACCAATCAAGTAAGAGCGAACATTGTCTAAGGCATAGACAATGGCAAGTAGCTCTTTCTCCGTGGTGGCATAGTTGATTTGAGCCGCATCCAAGGTTTTGCTAGCATAGTAGATAGCATGGAGAACCTTGTCCTTCCTTTGTCCTAGCACGGCACCTACCGCATAGTCACTAGCATCACACATGAGCTCAAATGGTAAGTTCCAATCCGGTGATTGGATGATAGGTGCGGAAATCAAAGCCTTCTTGATCCTAGTAAAAGACTCAAGACAATCATTAGTAAACACAAAGGGAGCATCTTTTAAAAGAAGCTCCGTAAGGGGTTTGGCAATCTTAGAAAAATCTTTAATAAAACGGCGGTAGAAACCCGCATGGCCAAAGAAAGTCCTTACTCCATTGACATTTACCGGTGGGGGTAGTTTCTCAACAACTTGGACCTTAGCACGATCCACTTCAATTCCTCTTTCCGAGACAATATGACCAAGTACCACCCCTTCATTGACCATGAAGTGGCACTTTTCCCAATTCAATACCAAGTCAACCTCTTCACAACGCTTCAACACTTTAGACAAGTTAGCCAAACTAGCATCAAATGAAGAACCATAAACACTAAAATCATCCATAAACACTTCCATGATAGACTCAATAAAGTCGGAGAAAATGCTTATCATGCAACGTTGGAAAGTGGCGGGGGCATTACAATGAACGAAAGGCATTCTACGGTAAGCAAAGGTACCATAGGGACAAGTAAACGTACCATAAGGATTGTAACGGGATTGTAAAGGAAGTCTTATCTTGGTCATCCGGGTGAATGGGTATTCAATCTCCTATAGTCAATACACATTCTCCAACCCGTTACAATCCTAGTCGGAATAAGTTCATTTTTATCATTTTTTACTACGGTGGTTCCTCCTTTCTTAGGAACCACTTGGACCGGACTCATCCATTTGGAATCGGAAATTGCATAAATAATTCCCGCATCTAACAATTTAATCACTTCCTTTTTAACCACTTCTTGCATGTTAGGATTTAGTCGTCTTTGACCTTGGACACATGGTTTATGATCTTCCTCTAGATGGATTCTATGCATGCAAAACTCGGGGCTTATGCCCTTTAAACCATCTAGTTTATAGCCAATAGCTTTCTTGTGGGATTTTAAAACACAAAGCAAATAAGACAATTGACTCTCACTCAAATTAGCACCAACAATTACCGGACACATTTCCTCATCATCTAGAAAAGCATACTTCAAATTAGAAGGGAGGGGTTTAAGTTCGGGTTTTTGTACCTCAAGGTCTTGATGTGTAGAAACCACACCTATAAAGTGTGAGCTCTCCTCCAATGACAACTCTTCTCCATCCAATTAATTCTCTAAATCATCCATCTCCTCATTCCCAATCTCATGATCACCTGCAAATGATTCTAATAGCAAGAGTGCCTCCAATGGGTCTTTAACCAAAGACCGAGAGATAGAGTCATCTATAACAAGGTCAACAACATCCAAAACATAAATAGAAAAGCAAGACTCTTCTAACATTGGACTCTTCATGGCACTATTCAAATTGTATGTGACCTTATCGTCACCCACTTCCAATGTAATTTTACCATTCTTGACATCAATTACCGCGCCCGCGGTATGCAAAAAGGGTCTTCCCAAAATGATTGGGATTTGGGTATCTTCGGCTATGTCAAGAACAATAAAATCAACCGGAATAAAAAATTTACCAACTTTGACGGGAACATCCTCCAAAACTCCTAAAGGGCGTTTTATAGAACTATCCGCCATTTGCAAAGTGACACTAGTACATTTCAAGATTCCCATATTAAGCTTAGCACAAATAGAGTAAGGAAAGACACTTACACTAGCACCTAAATCACATAAAGCTTTATCAATTTGATAAGTACCAATTGTGCATGAAATGGAAAAACTATCGGGATCTTTTAACTTAGGAGGGGACTTGTTTTGCAAAAGAGCACTACACTCGGCGGTGAAGGCTATAGTTTCAACTTCGTCAAAAGTCCTCTTCTTAGTTAAAATGTCTTTCATGAACTTAGTGTAAGACGAAATTTGAGTGATTAATTCGGTAAAAGGAACAGTTACCTGAAGGTTCTTCACAACTTCCATGAATTTACCGAATTTGGTGTTCTTGTGATGCTTTGCCAATCTATGAGGGAAAGGCACTTTGACTTTTTCCGGCTCCTTTGTCTCAACAAACTTCTTTGGAGGAGCATCCTCCACATCTTTGACTTGCTCAACCACAATAGGATCATCCACCTTCTCGGGCATAACCTCATCTTTCTTACCACTAGATGAAGCCTCCAACTCAACAAGCACCTCCTCATTGTCTTTGGGCATGGCTGGCTCATCATACTTTGTACCACTTCTCAAGGTGATTGGATTGAGAGTATCATGTGGTTTCTCACCTTGAGGTGGTAATTGACCCGGTTTCCTTTGAGAGCTAGAAGTGGCTAGTTGAGCCATTTGTTGCTCTAGCATTTTGATTGCGGAACCATGGCTTTGATCATTTTTTGAAATTGAGCTAACATGTACGATTGAGTCTTGGCCAATTGTACTACTAAGAACTTGAGTTCTTGATAGTGTTGTTGGACATTTTGGGGTGGTGGAACCTGGGTTGGTTGGGAGTTTTGGATTGGTGGTCTTTGTTGATAGTTTGACTTTGATAACCCGGTGGATAATTGAATCTTTGTTGTGAAACATAGGCGTTTTGTTGAGCTTGAGGCACAAAACCCTGTTGGGGTTGAGGATTGAGCACATTGTTGCTTTTGTAGGACAAGTTGGGGTGGAATTTTGTGTTCGGGTTGTAAGCATTGGAAAAGGTACCCGGTGGATAAGAACTTTGTTTAAAAGTTTGAAAAGCACATACCTCTTCCATAGTGGCTTGGCACACATTAGAGTAATGACCCGCACCTCCACAACTCCCGCAAACAACAATTTGACTAGTAGAAGACACGGCATTGAGTTGATGAACCGCTTGTTGAGCCTCCAACTTTTCTTGGAGCAAAAGGATTTGATTCTTCAAGATGCTAGTGTCGGCAACTCCCTCTGCTCCTTGGATGGGTGCACTTCGGGAATTAACATATTATGCATCGTGGATCGCCATAGATTCAATGGTGGCATGAGCAATATCCGTGTCAATTTCTTGAAAACGCCCATTGTTGGTGGAATCAAGAATTCTTCAGGATTCGGCACAACACCCATTGTAGAATGTTATGGAAAGGAACCAAGCATCCAACCCATGGTGTGGGCATTGCCTTTGGAGCTCCTTGTACCTCTCCCAAGCTTCATATAAGCTCTTAAGAGCTTGTTGACAGAATCCCGTGATTTAACTCCTCAAAGTTTGAGTTTTCTCGGGTGGAAAAAACTTTTGATAGAAATCAAGAGCCAATGTCTCCCAATTTGTTACTCCCATGGTGGCACGATCAAGGCTATTGATCCAAAGTTTTGCCTTCCCCTTCAAAGAAAAAGGGAAAACTATTTCCCTAATTTGGGCTTGAGTGACACCCGTTTGGTGAATCATGGAGCCATAGTAACAAACGTTTTGCACATGAAAATTGGGATCCTCCAAAGAACTTCCCCCAATTGCTTCCTCTCCACAATGGTAATGAAAGCTGGTTTGATCTCGAATTCCGGGGCGGTAATTTGAGTGGTGGTGATACCGGCCGGAAGCATAGCCGCAGTGGGCTTTGAATGATCGGAAAGTTTCACCATTCTCCTAGGTAGTGAGGGTGGTGGCGATGATGATAAACTAGAAACCTCCTCCTTTTCAAGATTCTCCAGATCGTCTAAGTAAGACTTTCTGGCACTTTCAACTTGCACGGGAGAAAGGCGTCTTTTACTTCTTTCCAAAAGCGTCGTCTTCTACGAAAGGTTTTCTCGGGCTCGGAATCCGATGAAAGCAATTCTTTCTCACGAGAAGACCTGGGCATAAGGCAACAAACTTCAAGGAAATTGTAAGTACGGTCTCAAGGAACAAGTGTTCCTAAAGACAAGAGAAAAAATGATAGTAGTCTACAAATCAAAAACGAAATAAAACCGTGTCCCCGGCAACGGCGCCAAAATTTGATAGGATATATCGCACACCTATGGAAAGATAAATTTCCCTAGACACAAATAAATGTAGTACGAGGGGTCGAACACAAAGAGACGGGAATTTCGTTATGAAATGCTATGAATGGACTACTATCAAAGTCGGTTTAATGGTTTGGTTTGGTTTGATGTTTAGCTAACTATGATGTAAATTCAGTAATAGTAAAAGAGTCTAGGGGAGTCAGGTCACTCATGCAAATACGTAAATGCTCATGTTAAACATAGGAATTCTTAATATTGTTTATTGTTTAGGCTAAAGACACCCATCTCTCGATATTAGTGTCAACCTTAGGTCGAGTCCTAGAGAACTTTCGTTATGACTAGAGTCGTCTTACTACACATGCTTAGTCTAATATGATTCCGTGCCTCTCGACTTTTAGAATGAATTAACAAATTTAATCAATGAAATTGGCCAAATAACAAGGATTAACAATACAAGCATGTGATAGAAACGATTTACCAATATTAGTTCATCCTTATTTTAACATTTACAACTTACTAATTATGCATGGCTTCCTTAATCCCTAGACAAATGAAACTACTCACTCATATTTATAATTAAACTAATACTATTTGATATAATAAGCATGATGAATATGAAATTATAAAGGAAATCAACTTGTTAATAAAATGTACTACACTAAGTGAATGACAAACTAACAATTCTAATGTAGAAAACAATGAAACTATGATTAACTAATGCTACGATTTAACTAAATGATTCGTAAGGTAAATGACGGAAATGAATACTAACATAAAACTAGAATTAGGATTACCGAAATAGAGAAATATAACTCAGAAATGAAGAACGAATAACCAAAATTCTTGAATGGAAAGATTGAATTACAACTTTGAAATGTAACCAAGTGTTTGACAAAGTAATAACTAAATGTTTAACTAATTATGAAACTAAGAGAGACTTGTGTGCTTAAGCTAAAACTACGAAAGATATGTGAAAGATGAGTAAAAGATATGATAAAAGATATCCCTAAATGTCGAAGTCCCTCTCCTTTATATAGGGAGAGGGGACTTGAAACGGTTGTGTCACAGAAGCCAAACCCCGATCGGGGCCTCCTTAATCCGGTTACATTGTCTTAATTTCTACATTTAATGCTTAAGGAATCCTAAGCTTTGCCTTTAAACACCTTAATTCTCCGGTTAATTGCATAGTTTAGGGTTTCTTTGAGCATCTAAAGGAGTATCCTATGCTTGAGTTCTGGACTCCTTGCTTTGGGCTTCATTTTTGGTTTCTTTCATTTTCATTTCAATCCATTTCACAAATCTTCATGATTGGCTTGTCCTTCTCCTTTCATGGTCCATTCTTGTTTCCATTAGCTTGTTGGACTTTGGTGCTTGCTAATTGTGTTAGGGAAAAGCCTCTAAATGCTTAGATTCCTACAAAACATAGCAAAAACGAGCAATGCACCTCGAACACGTAATCAGCTCATAAAAATACTAAACAAAGTGTAGTAATCATGTAAAATCGAGCTAAATTAAGGAGTAAAATCATATAAAAACTAGACATATCAGACTCGTTCTGATCTGAATGCCGTTTTTTCCTGGTCGTCTGAATGCATCTTGATCTGGTTGTAGCCACTCCAAGCATCTAGGAATGTTAACATATTGTGACCTGCAGTGGCGTCCACCATTGCATCTATGTGTGGCGAGGGGAATATATCCTTGGGGCAAGCTTTGTTCAGATTTGTGAAGTCAACGCATACCCTTCACTTGCCATTATTTTTTAGAAACACCACCACATTAGATAGCCATTCTGGACACTTGACCTCTTTGATCTTGCCTACCGCCAGTAGGTTGTCTACCTCCTGATTTATGACCTATTTCCTCTTTGGAGCAAACTTTCTCCTTCTCTGCTGGATTGGTTAGTATTTTGGATCCACGCTGAGCTTGTGGGTTATGATGCTGGGATCTATCCTCACCATATCGTCATGCGAGCAAGCGAAGCAGCACGTATTAACTCTCACCAGCTGAACAAGCGCCTCCCATGTGTCACCTGTGCACTCTAATCCAATCAGCACGGTCTGCTCTGGATGCAGCGAATCCAGGTTGACTTCATCTAGCTCTTCTTGTGTTGTCTCTATGTATTCTTCCTAGATACGCTGGCTCTGTAATTTTTTTGCAGGCGGGCTGGCTGTTGATTAGAGAGCCGCTTTGTAGCAATCCCTAGCATCCTTCTGATCTCCTTGTATCTCTTGCACTCCCCAGGGCATTGGAAAATTCAGACACCGGTGGTAGATAGAAGTTACTGCCTTCATATTGTGGATTCAGGTCCTGCCAAGGATTACATTGTAAGTAGATGGCCTATTAATAACCAAATATCTTACCCGTTTGTTAAATCCCCCAGCATAGGTGGGGATGATGATTTCCCCTAGGAAAGTTCTATTTCGCCATTGAAGCCAACCAGGGGGATAACCTTCTTCACCAGATCCTTATAAGTGAATCCCATGTTCTTGAGTGTTTCCAACATGATCAGGTTGACTGAGCTTCCAGTGTCCACCGTGATTTTCCTGATTGTGCAATTCCCTATGGAGAGGGGGATCATCAGGGTATCGTGGTGCTCTTCTAGGGTAGGCTTTGTATTAGTTTCGTCGAAGGAGAACGGAGGTAGATCTTGGTGGTTGAGTTTGCAAGAAGATTCCGGCTTATCCCCCTTAGCTTTAGTGGCTCGCCTTTTCGTTGCTGAGTATGTGAGCCTACATAGCTTTGATCCTCCTATAATTACATTCACAATCCTAGTGCACACAGAAGGAGGTGAGGGCAGAACTTTATTTGAGGAATTTACTCTGGCAGAGCTTTTTGGCATGTGGTGGGCCGGACTTCCATGGTTGTAGCAAAAATTGACTTCCTTCCTTAGTGAGTAGCACTTGCGGTGGTATGGCGAATGTCATCGTGGAACTCACATGTTTTTGCAGTGTCCTGCTTGTCGACAGATCGCTCTTCTTCGCGCATCTTTGGCCACCTGACTCTGTGCCCTAGTTCTCTCAGTACTTTGAGTACCCCGGCCAGGCCTGTGGCGAATCCATAGTCGCTTATCATTTGGGGCAGATCCGCTTTGCTCTTCCAGTCTGTGCCCCCAAAGACTTTTTTCACCGTTCTGCTATAGGGCTTGGATCTTTCGCTCTTCTTCTCAACTGATTCTTTCCTAGACGCGTGCTCTAATTCATAGGCGGTTCTCCGGGACCCATAGTCTTCTTTCCACATGATAGAAGATAATGCCTTTGTTTGTACGTCCTCAAAGGTAGCACATGGATACTTTGTCAGGTCCTTGTACAAATCTGAGTCCTGGTAGAGCCCTTGGCGGAAGGCTTATATGGCGGTTACTACGTCGCACCAGGGGATCGCCACTTTCTCTTTGTTGAAACTATTCAAGAACTCTCGGGTTGATTCCTCAAACCCCTGTACTATCCGCTAGAGGTCGTTGGTCTGCTTCTCTCGCTTCCGACTACTGGTGAAATGCTGGTTGAAAGCAATAACCTAGTAGGCGAAGGATATTATACTTTGGTTTGGTAGGCTGAAGAACCATTGCAAGGCTGCTCCAGACAGAGTTGACCTGAATCCCGTGCACGTAAATGCTTCTTTTATGGGTCGTGTCGCCGTCACCACAATCATCTTTGGCTTATATTGATTGATGTGATCAAGGGGGTCTGTTGTGCCGTCATAGAGCGTCATGGCTGGCGGCACACGAACTTTGGGAAAACCGACAAGGCCAATGCTATCCAGGAAAGGAGAGTTTGCATAGATGTCTCGTGCTGCTTTCTCTAAGGGCCTTGGTACGCCTGGTATCTTGTTGATCAGGTCCTTAGCTCCTGGTACTGTCGCTCCATTGGGTTGCCTACTCGTGCAAGAGGGTTAGAACCAAGCGAAAAAAGGCCAAATGGAATACCTTCTGATCAAGCTTCTCCATGTGGTTGGCTAGTCAACGGACTGGTGACACTTGTGGATCCTGATTTTCATCCTTGCGTCTGGTTGATAGCCTTGGTTCCTTGCCATGCTCCACCACTGCCAGTGTATTGTTGGTGGACCCTAGTGTCTTCTGCGCGAGAACTCCTACAGAGGATTGGAAGTCAGATCCAGGCAGGCCACTAGAGTAAACATTACCTGGGGTTTGTTGTACGCCACGCGATCGGTCAAACAATAGTGCTCCTAGCCCCTTAGACACGACGGATCCACTGGGTTGCACGCTCCCAAGATCTAGCCTGATGACTAATTGTGATGGAATTAGTCGGAATGGTTCTTCTCCAGTAACTTGTTTCGTAGCTGCAGCAGATGCTGAGCTGGCTGCAGATTTTGCTCGTGTTATAGGTGCGATCTAGGCCCTGAGGTCCTAGCTATCTTCCTTCAGGCTCTGCACTGCGTTACGCAGGGTGTCCATTCCCTTGATCATTATCTATATTGGGTCTGATGGAGGGGACCATGCTTTCTTTGAGGCTTTCTTTGATGACTCCTCCTGGATCTAGCTCATGACCGTAGTTTCTACTATTCGAGGATTGGTCTTTTTGGTAGATCTTAACGAATCGAATATGCCTGCTTGTCTGGGTATATGTGGTGTCTTGGAGAGTGACAGCGTAGTCTGAGGAGATAGACTGGACGTGGCCATCAGGCTAGCAAAAGGTGGTGCACATACTGCACCTGCAAATGCTGGAATTATTCTTCCTCCAGTAGATTGGGTGGGTGCTTCAGGAGAGCTGGATGTGTTCTGACTGGATCCAGACATGGTGATGCATAGGTCTTTGCGAAACATTACTATAAGGAATGATCACTATGCCCCACGATGGGCGCCAAACTGTTTTGGTAAAAATTTACCGCGTAGTCGATTTAAGGTTGTGGGTTAAAGTGACCGTCTATAGTAATGAGTTGAATAATAATGTAATGATAAAGATGAATATGAAATGCAAAGAAATTAAAATGTGAACTCAAGATATTGGTGACGCGGAAACCTCATGGGGGAAAAACCGCGGGGGGAGTCGGAATCCCACAAAGTATGCACTATAATCGAGTAGAGATCATTTGAGTATCGAGTATACAAGTATTTTTTGCTATTTAGTATGCTTGGAATGCTATGTATGGAAGACGGAATTATGTTTCTCTAAGTATACTTTGGTCGAGGTGAGAGAGGATGAGATGGCCGTCTGGCTTGCTGCTCTTGACCTTTTATAATTGTTGCTTGCTAGAGTTTTCCTGTAGTTGGCTCCAGCAGATGCTTCCTCCTGGTCTTCAGCGAATTCTCCTTGAAGATAAGGGTTGATTGCATGACTATTTCCACATGATATAGATGTTGGGGGAAATATAAGGGTTGGTGCTAATTATCATCCCATGGCTATGCTTGTGCCACGTCAGTGATCTTCATTAATTGGCCTTGACCAATATCCGGTTGCCTCATCATTGCGGTAGAGGAAATTAAATTTTCGCCCACAACAATATCCCACTTTATTGGAGTATATTACGGCATTAGAGTGCAATGCCGATATTTATGCCACTTGATGAAGCAAGTATAAGACAATGAGGTTTGTGGTTATGAAGTTGATAATTATTATTGACTGATGAATGTACATTTTATAGTGAAACTATACAATCAAATAGGGTAGGATTCTTATACAATAAAGCTATTTAGAGAATACAATATATGTTTGCTATATTTACAATTATATGAGAACTTAATTGATTTGATTATGTGTGAATGCTTTGATCTTGTGATATGGGTATATTCTTTGAGATATTGTTAATACGCCCCCTCAAGTTGGACGTTCGTGTGATGAGTCCAAGCTTGTCTCGCAGTTCATGGAATTGTTGTTTGTGCAGTGGCTTTGTTAGTATATCAGCGATTTGATCATTGCTTGCGATGTGTGATAGTCATATCTGGCCGAGTTGCAGCTGCTGTTTGACGTAGTGAAAGGAGATGGCCATATGCTTCATACGGGAGTGGAAGACTGGGTTTTTGGCGTACAGTGTTGCGAAGATGTTATCACAGAAGACAGCCGGTGGTTGGAGAACGTTGATGTGGAGTTCGGAGAGTAGGTTACGTAGCCATAGGATTTCGGTTGTGACGGAAGCGATGGCGCGAAATTCAGCTTCGGTTGTGGAAAGAGCAATTCCTTTTTGTTTCTTTGAGGACCAGGCGATGGGATTGCGACCAAGGTAAGCGATGTAGCCGGTTGTTGAGAGGAAGGTGTCTTTGTCCCCGCCGAAGTCGGCGTCACAATAAGCATGTAGGTTGATTGGTGTGTTGTTGTATAGTTGGATGCCGTGAGCTTGAGTCCCTTGAAGGTATCGAAGAAGACGTTTGAGAGCGGTCCAATGGGTTGAGGTGGGGTGGTGAAGAAACTGAGCAAGACGATTAATGGAAAAGGCAATGTCTGGTATAGTGAGTGATAGGTATTGAAGACTCCCTATGATGGCCCGATAGGTCGGGTGGTCGTGAATAGGTTGGTTATCTTCTCTAATTAAAGGAGGTGATGTAGCCATAGGTGTCGTATTTGGTTTGGCGTCTGCCATTTTGTATTTAGTAAGAAGGTCTTGTATGTATTTGGATTGACTTAGGTGTATTCCATGGGCATTGGGAGTGACTTCAATGCCAAGGAAGTAAGATAGGGGTCCGAGGTCTTTTAGCGAGAAACGATTTGAGAGACTTGTAATGAAATTTTGTAGGTGAGTCGGATTTGGTCCTGTTATTATTATGTCATCAACGTAAATAAGCATGTAAATTTGTGTCGTGGTGGTATGTAAGATAAATAGTGAGTGGTCGGAAATAGCTTGCACAAAGCCAACGGTTTGTAGATGGGATTGTAGCTCCGTGTACCAGGCTCGTGGAGCTTGCTTTAGGCCATATATGGCTTTGGTGAGTTTGCATACATGATCGGGGTGACTTTGACTAACGAAACCAGGGGGTTGTGACATAAAGACGGTTTCTGTTAGATGACCTTGTAGAAAAGCGTTATTGACATCAAGTTGTCGTAGGGGCCAGTTTTTGGTTGTGGCTAGCGATAGAATTAAGCGGACTGTGGTTGGTTTGATGACGGGACTGAATGTTTTGTTAAAGTCGATGCTGGGTCGTTGATGGAAGCCTTTGGCCACGAGGCGCGCTTTATGTTGTTTGAGGGTTCCATCAAGATTGAATTTATTTCTATAGACCCATTTGCATCCCACGATGTTTTGGGCAAGAGAGCGGGGAACTAGGGTCCATGTATTGTTGCGGGTGAGAGCATTATATTCGTCTTGCATTGCTTGTCTCCATTGAGGGAGAATAAGGGCTTGTTTTACGGTGTTAGGAAGTTGGGTAGTGAGAGTTGAGGTGTGAGCTAGTTTCGCATACTTCGGGTTGAGCTTGCGGATGTTGTTGTCGAGTCTGGTAGTGATGGTTCTGGTTGGGAGTGAGGGTGCTGGGCGGGAGGTGTTGAGAGGAGCGGGTGGTGAGGTATGAGGGGTGATGTTGGGTGGGTCGATGGTGGTTGGCGGGGTGGTAGTGGTGTTCGCGGTAGGGGCTGTGGGTTGGAGGATGGTAGGGTGGACAGTGGTGGATGATGGGGTAGGAGGGCGTCTGGAATAGACAAGGTGTATGGGTGGTTTGGGTCGGGTTTGGCTGTTTTGTGGAAGGGAGGAGGCTGGTGGGGAGGTGGTGACGGGAAGGGATAGGGTCGGGATGGTTATGGTTGTCCATTCCTCGATGGTAGGGGTAGGTATGGTGGTAGTCGGTGTGGTAGTGAAGGGATAAATGTCGTCGTAGAATTTGACATGGCGAGATGTGTAAATGCGATGTGTTTTTGGGTCGAGACAATAGAAGGCACTTTGGGTGGTGGAGTAGCCCACAAAGACGCAGGAGATGGATCGATCTTCTAGTTTGTGTTTGGTGTAGGGTCGAAGCCATGGATAGCATAGACAACCAAAGTTGTGGAGGTTTTTATAGTCCGGGTTTTTATTATGGATCATAAAATATGGTGAATTGCCGTTTAGGGAACGGGTAGGTAGTCGATTAATGAGATATGTGGCGGTACTAAAGGCAAATGGCCAATACTTGGTTGGTAAATTTGCATGTTTAAGTAGGGCTAGGCCCGTTTCTACTATATGACGATGTCTTCTTTCGGCATACCCGTTGTGTTCGGGAGTATGTGGAGGAGAGGTTGAGTGGGAAATCCCGTTGTTAAGAAGGGTTGTGTTTAATTTTATGTACTCGCCTCCATTATCCGAAAAGAAATGCTTAATGGGTTTATTGAAATATTTTTCGACTAGCGCTTTAAATTGTTTAAATAATTGGGTCGTGTCCGATTTGCGTTTTAGTGGATACATCCATATATATTTTGTGTAGTGGTCAACAAATATAATATAGTATTTGTAATGATCATATGATGGTACGGGACTTGTCCATAGGTCGGAAAATATTAGGTCTAGTGAGGCGGTGGTTTCGAATGACGAGTTATAAAATGGTAGCTTTTTGCTTTTTGCAATATTGCACGACTCACAATGGGTATAATCATTAACGGAAAAAGATAAACTTTTATTAATTGTTTTGATTACATCATACGTAGGATGACCTAGCCTATGATGCCAAGATAGTGGAGCGGTTCCTTTAATAGCGTTGTAAGATCTCGGTTTTGAGGGACACCACTCGTAAATCCCGTCTTTAAGTCGGCCCTGAAGAAGAATTGTTCCGGTTGATATCGCCTTAACAAAAAAACAATTATGTGAGAATATTACATACGCATTATTATCCGACATAATTTTGAAATAGATATAATGTTACGGGAAATTTTAGGGACATGTAAAACATTCTTTAATTGGACCGAGTCAAAGATAAGAGCACCTGTATTAGCAATTTGGAGACCAGATCCATCTCCAATTAAAAGCTCATCCAGGCCATTGTAGGGTGAGTGGAACTCAAGGGTGTCAAGATCATGGGTTATGTGGTGGCTGGCACCGCTATCAAGGAGGTAGCTCGGGTTGGGGTCGAGGCTGCCACTGGGCAGACTCACGGTGTTCGCCTGGGGCTGCTGGTAGCGGTTTGGTGGTGGAGCAGGAAAGGTGATGTTGGGAAACAGTTTGCGGAAGAGCGGGCATTGGGAAATGACATGACCCATTTCGCGACACCATTGACAGCGGCCTTTGAATGGCCGTGGGTTGGGGTGGCTGTTTTGATTGGTGACGGGTGGTGGCTGGTTGTGGTGGTTGTTGGAGTAGCGGTGGTAGGTCCGGTTTTGGTGATGGTTTTTGTAGGTGATGTTGGTAGTGGGTTGAAAGTGGTTAGTGCCGGAGTTGTGTTTGATAAGCAACTCGTGTTGGAGGAGCTTTTCGTGGAGGGCCTCGAAACTAATTGGTGTGTCTCGGGCACGGACCGCATCGATAACTGGTTTGTAAGACTCGTAATCGAGACCTTTTAGAAGTTTGGACACAACATCTTCGGGATCGATTATTTTTCCCAAAAGAGCGAGTTGATCTACGCAAGCTTTGATTGAGTGAACGTAGTCACTAATGGTTTGATCCGTGGTTTTGATTATCGAATCAAGTTTTTCTTTTAATTGTTGGATGTGTATGCGTGACGGGTTTGCGTAGGTTTGAGCAAGGATGTCCCATGCTTCTTTCGCGGTTTTGGCTCTTACGATTAAGGTTTGTAAGGCCGCGGTTATGGTGCCCATGAGAGCACCGAGAATGAGGCCGTCTTGTTTTAACCAAGACAGATGGGCCGGGTTTGGTGTGTCTGGTCCGGTGGCAGCAGCAATGGTGGCAGCAGGGGTTGGGTTGGAGCCATCTAAAAAGCCGAGAAGGCTTAAGCCAAATAGTATATTGGTGAGTTGGAATCTCCATGTAGTGTAGTTGAGCGGGTGTAGTTTCACAACGTGGGTGAGGTTTGGGGCCGTGAGGGGTGTGGCGGCGTCATGGGGGTTGGGGATGACAGTGTCGGATTGGGTGGTTGGCATGGTGAGAGTCGGGTGAGTGATGGTTGTTCTCTGTTTTTTGAATGAATGACGGTGAGGACGGAGTATGTTGGATCGATTGTGGCTCGTAGATACCATATAAGACTATGAGGTTTGTGGTTATGAAGTTGATAATTATTATTGACTGATGAATGTACATTTTATAGTGAAACTATACAATCAAATAGGGTAGGATTCTTATACAATAAAGCTATTTAGAGAATACAATATATGTTTGCTATATTTACAATTATATGAGAACTTAATTGATTTGATTATGTGTGAATGCTTTGATCTTGTGATATGGGTATATTCTTTGAGATATTGTTAATAGCAAGGTGACCCTTGATGAAGGGTCACACTATTATTATAATTACCCTTGTATTTTGTATAAATAGGTCTCGATTGTAAATCAAACATAATGCAATTCTTTAATAATATTTACACTTATAGAATTTATAAGTTGTAATTAAACATGATATCAGTGCCAACACGGCTCTTGAGATCCGAACAAATTCCGCTATAAAATTCAGACAAGTCTATTCTATCCTACGTAGAAAAGCCATTCAATGCTATAAAATGTTCAAGTTATATTGCTTTACAAATAAACAAAAAGAGGAGAATTTGGATTTGTGGTGTTCTTTCGTGAGCTCTCTGTAAATACATGAATTGCATCAGGATTTTGTGATTCGGCCAAGTCGGCACTTATTGTCTTGGAGAAGGCAAAAGAAACGTTCATGATAACGATGACTGCACTCCAGGATGTTAAGATGATCAAGCAAATTGGTCCTATTGCTTAAAAATCAAGATTGCACCATGTTGTTACCACATTTATTCTCTTTGGGAGAGAATGTGGTGTTTGATGGAATTACTAAACCATGAAAATGGTTGAAATATTGTAACACGAGATGTTCGACAAAAACATGTCTCTCGTCAGTGTAAAATCAGTGGGTTCGAGAAGAAATGCGCTCCCCGTTAGATTAAAATTGAAGGGTACGAAAAGAAAGACGTTCCCGTATAATTTAAATTCAAAGGGTTCGGAAAAATAAAATGACGTTCCCTTGAAGTAGATGTGACGAGGTCCGAACAGAATTGCGTTCCTCGATTCAACGAATAGAAAATTGTTGACATTGTACCGACAACAATATGTTGATTAATCGCTAAGCATCAAGCAAACGTGATGATTTTTCTTATATATTACTTTCCAACCTCATGGAAATTTTTACAAAATGCCATGAGTTTGAGGGTATTGAAGTATATTACAGTATTGGAGTGTAATACCGATATTTATGTCACTTGGTGAATCAATGAGACCCTTGATGAAGAGTCACACTATTATTATAGGAAAATGAGATGGCACCACTGGGTGATACTCAAATTAGGCGCCACCGAGGGTATTATAGTAAAGTATATAGATATTTTCATTTTCCTCCCCTAAAATTTGAATTTCAAACAAAATAGTAGAAAAGGGTAATTTAGGTACTTCAAACTACATAACTAATTGTAATTAATAATAAAAAAAATGATCAATATAATTTTCCTTGAGTTTTACCACTTTTTTAGGAGGAATTTTACAGCAAACTTAACAGAGCTCTCCTCAATCTTTTTTGTAATAAACAGGCATGTACGAGTATTAACAATTAAATGATGGAATATGTACTTGATTCATGTATAAGGCAGTGGGTAGTGGGTTTTAGTGTTCACAAACGTTTCGTATCTAACTCGAA
This sequence comes from Heliosperma pusillum, assembly GCA_022085475.1. Taxonomy (NCBI): domain Eukaryota; kingdom Viridiplantae; phylum Streptophyta; class Magnoliopsida; order Caryophyllales; family Caryophyllaceae; genus Heliosperma; species Heliosperma pusillum. The sequence goes on from JAIUZE010075380.1 coordinate 153,570, forward strand.
GATAGTTACCGATAAGCCTACTTTTGAGAAATACACGAATACTAAAGAACACTAAGGGCATATAGCTGCTTCATCGGATACTTAGAGTTCGTTTTTAATTCATGGGTAAGGCAGATTAAATTAAGAGAATCGGTTTGTTACATATACAATTCCGGAATTTGTTACATATACACTAAGGGCATATAGTATTTTTCGTTTTTCTTGGCTTATAGATGAAAACGAACGTGTTGATGAAAAACTAAGTAGACGAAAAACATAATACAAATATACAATGATGACGAAATATAATTGTTAATGAAGATAATTTGGTGTAAAATATTAATTAAACTATTTTGGTGTAAAATATTACATAATTGTTTTTCATTTAGTTAGAGATTTTTTTAATTGAATAGATAAAACATTTACCTATCTAACCTTCAAATTTTGGAAAAAATGAAAGTTTACATTTAATTTTTTATTTTTATTTTTCTTTAATTATGGTGGCGCCGAGATTCGATACCACCGGGTGGCGCCCTATCGCCATCCATTATTATAACTACCCTTTTATTTTGTGTAAATAGGTCTCCATTATAAATCAAATATAATGTAATTCTTTCATACTACAATTTAAACTTATAGAATTTATAAGTTGTAATTTAACACATTTGCATTTTTGTGAGGGGGATCCGACCCGTCTACAATTGTAGACGGTTATGCTCTGTCTACAATGAGAATTTGTGTTTTTTAAATTGTAATGTCTGAGAGTTTTGCATAATTGCATTTAAACTAGGGTTAATTGATAAAAATAATCCAAACTATTACTGACCCGCTCAAAGTAACCTAAACTAGTCATTATCGCATATTAATCTAAACTATACCTTCGTTTATCTTACAATGGTCTCTCTCTCCTACTTACCTGCTATAACCGGTTATTTCAATTATTTGCAGGTTACCTTCATTTTCCTCGTCATATAATCTTCATCTTCTACCTTTTTCATCTTCACCTTCTTAATTTTCCCAGATTTGTAAATCATCATTACATTGGAATCCCTTAATTACACTCTCCGCCTCATTTTTCTCTTAGATTCGTTCTTCCCTCTTTCGTAATTTTGATAATATAAATATGTGTGTTTTTTATTGAATTTTCATTGATTGTCCTCGGTTTCTTGATTTTTTTTTTTTGGGTTTGATAAAATATTTGTGTTTGACTGGTTTTTTGTTGATTGTGGCGGATTGATTGTAGGTTACTGATGGAAACTAGTTTTTAATCTACAATTTTTGATTGTATGTTGTTTTCAAGTTTTGATTGACTATTGGTAATTTGATGTTATGGTAGTGACTGGTTTTTTGGGTTCTTTAGTTTACATCGTCATTTTTTGGTCTATTCTTTTAGGAGTTTTGTGGATACTCAATTTGGGGGAAAAGTTTTATTTTTATTTATTTTATTGTTGTTTGGGTAACTAGATATTAATTAAAAGGCAAGTGTTCTTATGTTTTGCAAATGATTGTTTATGGGTTATTGTCCATTTGTAATTGTCAAGTCAAAGTTGTGATCTTTATGGATTACAGGATTAGTCATCTATTAACTGTTTGTGAATCATACAAGATAGCTAATAACATAAAAAAAAAATGAGGATGATTTTGAGGGTCGAAGGTTGAATTTGAAGAGTGTAGGTAACTGATGAAAAGTAAATGCGGATGAAGATGAATATGAAGGAAGATGAAGGCTTTAAGAAATGTAAAAGACTACATTGGTGATTTAGAATGACTTAAGATAAAGGGTGACTTGCTGAAGAGGTTGTCTTTCTCTTATGGCGTTTAAAGTGAAATGAAGGTATAGGTTAGATTAATATGGGATAATGACTAGGTTAGGTTATTTTCAACGGGTCAGTAATAGCTTGGATTATTTTTATCAATTAACCCTTTAAACTATTAGTTTTAACTAGTTTTGAACTTGTTGAGAATTATCTCTATTGATAATATCTTGTAGTAAGATGTATAAAATAGAAAGTTCAACATTTTTAGCCCAAATAAGATTACATGTATTACTTTAATTATTTTTTCAACTTTTTTTAGAAAAATAAATATTATAATTTCATTATATTCCCTAAATGCGTAAATCTTAATTAATGATCTTTGGGATAATGCCTTAACTAATGTTATAACTCCACCTGTATCGTGTACACATTCACATGGATCTTATTAGATGCAGCTTCACCAATTGCATATTCGGCCATCTTTTGGTAGTGGGCTTTTGTTTGCATGTGTTTGAGAAGAAGGATGAAGAGTATGTTAAGAATAGAGTATCATCTAAAATAGAGTCAAGTCAACAAGAGGAACTGAGTAAAACCGTGACTCTCTAATTATCTTCTATTTTTTCTAAGTTGTTAAGTTGTTAACAACCAGTCAATGTAATCCTATTTTTGTGTAAATTGTTAACATAAGAATAGGTAATCTAGCTCTTGTAATTTATTATAAATACTAACCTCATGTAACTTTTTCATTATCACATCAATAATATATATAATTCATTCTTTACATGGTACCACGAGTCTAATACAATCCTCACGACCAAACGATTCCCGACTCCGAATCTTATACACCATCTCGTTTTTTCCTTCCTTCATTCCTCCTCTTCTCTAATGGTTGCCCACTAACTCCAACTCGTCAATCACGCTGAACTTAACTCTCCTCTCACCCTCGTCAATTTTGTGAATTGTATCAAACTCAAAGACGATGACATTCCGACAGTGGCGTTTCCAAGTCCGTGCCATTATTAATGGCCTCCAACTCTTCTCTTATCTGGATGGTACCAATCCGGCTTCGGCCAAAACCATCAATGCGGCGCAAGTTCCTCATGCCACTACCCCCACGATTCAACCCAACCCAACTTTTTCGACTTGGTATCGCCAAGACCAAATCATACTCGGTGCCCTTACGGGTACACTATCGTCCCCCATTGCTCGTCTTGTTAAGCCTGGTCAACATTGAACCGCACCTTCGCAAATTCATCACGAGGTCATCGACTCCAAATAAAAGATCGTCTTGAAAATATTTCTCATGCTGACAATATGAGTATCACGGAATATATGAGGACTATCAAGGCATGTACCGACGATCTTGCTCAACTCAAACACCCGATGGACATTGATGATGTCACTAACAAAATACTTAATGGTCTTGATCAAAACAAATAACGCCCCGTTATTGAGGTTGTCCGCGCTTGAGACAATCCAATCTCGTTTGAATCCCTTCACGAAAAACTTATCCAACACGAACTACGAATCAAAAATACCCTTACTCCTTCTACCTTCCAACCCGCCGTTCATGTTGCATCGTATCACCGTCCCAATTACCAAACTCGTCAGCCAAAATACACTCAAAAACCTGCCCACAATAACAATAATATTTCCACCTCTACTAATCAGCCATCCCCCTACTCGAAGTTGTATAAAGATCGATGTCACTCGTGTGACCATGTTGGTCACGTTGCCTCTGATTTTCGTCTCCTCGAACAACGATATCCGAAGATTGCGTTCCCTACTCGCCAGCCCCGTGGACCTCGCCCACAAGCCAATACTGCGGCATATTCTAGCTCTCAGCCGCCTAATTCCTGGACCGTCGATAGCGATGGTTCTCATCATATAACCGGCGGTTTATAATACCCTTTCCCTGCACTCGCCTTATGAAGGGCCTGGTGATGTCGTGATTGGTTACGGGTCTGCCCTGCCTATCACTCATACTGGTTCTTTCACTCTTCCTTCTTCTTCTCGTTCAATATATTATTCTAACGTTCTAGTTGTCCCTACAATTTCCCGGCGGTTTATAATACCCTTTCCCTGCTCTCGCCATTTTTTTTTCTCTGATTCCTTTTATATTCAAGATGTTCAAACGGGAGTGGTCCTTCTTCAAGGTCGATTAATTAACGGGATGTACACTTGGTCACCTTCTCCACCTCACGCAAATGTCGCTCTTGCCCCTGGTCAATCGTTTTGGCACCATCGACTTGGCCATCCGTCAACCAAAACTCAGCAGTTTTTTAATTTAAAGTTTAATTTACGCATTTCTATTTATGAGCATTGTATTTCGTGTCATATCATTAAAAAACACAAGCTTCTATTTGCTATGTCAACTCTTCATTCTACTGCACCTTTAGATATTATTTTTTCCGACTTATGGTCCTCCCTGATTACCTTCTTTGAGTCTTTCAAATATTATGTAGTATTTATCGATCACTATACACTTTATATTTGGTTTTACCCGCTAAAAAAATCCGACACTGCATAAACTTTTATTAAATTCCGTGCTATAATTGAAAAGTATTTCAATAAATCAATCCGTTAGTTTTATTCCGATAATTGTGGGGAATTCATTAAACTTACTCAACATCTTCAAATTAATGGCATAAATAATCTTACATCTCCTCCACATACCCCGGAACATAACGGTTTTGCCGAAAGGCGAGATCGTTACATAGTTGAAACGCATTTATCACTACTCACACATGCCAAAATCCCATGCTCTCTCTGGCCTCACGCCTTCTAGCTCCACTGCGACATTACAAAAAAACTCACCTGATTCCGTTCTCTTCAAAACCGAACCCAATATTAAGAAGCTTCACAGTTTTGGATGCTCATGTTTCCCATGGCTAAAACCGTACACTCACAATAAACTTGAGCCTAAATCAATTCAATGTGTCTTCATCGGATATTCAAAAACTAAAAGTGCTTATTTATGTCTCGATCCCCTCATGTCATGCATCAATACCTCACGTCATGTACGCTTTATAGATGACGACTTTACGTACATGTCTGTTCTCAAACTCTCTAAATCCCGACACAATTAGCCACATTAATTGGTGTCCCCTCTCCCTTCATGTCCTTTCTGTTACCGGCTCCCCCACCTCTTCTCCTACTTCCCCTGCTACCTCTGACCCCAACACCACCACCCCACCTTCTTCTGTCTCATCCGCTACTGGCCTCAACACCACCATCTGCTACCTCACCCACTCCGTGCACCACCACCATAGCCCCACTCCATGTCACTCGCCTTTCAAACAACATACGGAAACCGAATCGTTAATATGCTCAAGTAGCCTTCCTGCCATCCTCTCATGTCACGCCCAACACCATAAAACAAGCCCTTGTCGATCCTCTTTGGCGAGCTGCTATGCATGCATCATTTGATGCCCTAATTCAGAATGGTACGTGGACACTAGTTCCAGCCACTCGTGCCCAAAACCTTGTTGGATGCAAATGGGTTTTTCGTATTAATAACCCACACGGTAGCCTCAAACAACACAAGGCATGTCTTGTTACCAAAGGCTTCCATCAACGACCCGGTATTGATTATACTGAAACCTCTCGCCCTGTAATAAAACCAACGACAATTGATTGGTCTCATCCTCTCCCTTGCTATTTCTTATGGCTGGTCCTTACGTCAAATTGACGTGAATAATGCTTTTCTTCAAGGAACGGTAATCAAGACAATGTATATCGTTCAACCTCCGGGATTCCTCAATTCGAAAAAATAAGATTATGTATGTCAATTGGGCAAGACAATTTATGGTCTTAAACAATCCCCTTGAGCTTGGTTCACGGAATTAAAGTCTTATTTACTGTCATATGGTTTTTGAAACTCAATTTTGGACTCTTCGTTATTTATTTACGATCAAACTAACATCCGATTATCTGTTCTTGTTTACGTTGATAACATTATTTTTACAAGTTCAAATTCAGGGGTTGTTCTTCGTTTTATTCACGCCAATTCTGCCCAGTTTCTCTTAAAAATTGAGGACCCTTGTCTTATTTTTTGGCATGGAAGTTACGCCAACGGTCTCTGGTTTGCACTTGAATCAATCCAAGTATATATCCGATACTCTTCAAATATAATATGATCGATTGCAGCTCCTTGACTACTCCGATGGTTTCTCACCCACCCCTGGTACGCCAAGACACATTGCCCAGTGAAGATCCTACAAACTACCGAACTATTGTTGGGAGTCTCCAATATTTGTCACTTACCTGCCCTGACATAGCGTTTCCTGCCCACCTGATCTCGACACACTAGTGTGCACTCAAGCACCTTCTTCGTTTTTTTAAAGGTACAATTAATGATGGTATTTTATTTCGCAAGAACAATTCGGTCAAATTTCATGCTTATTATGATGCGGTATGGGTCGGTGATCATGATGACTATTTATCTACTACTGGCTATGTCGTCTTTCTTGGTCATTATCCCATATCAGGATCCTGGAAAAAATAGAGGTCCTTATCTTGTTCTTCAACAGCAAGCAGTAGCAGACACTACGTCTGAAATTTTATGGATCAAGTCGCTCTTCTCTGAGCTTGGTATACCGCTGCCAAGTGTTCCCGCTATTTATTGTGATAACCTCGGTGCCACCAACTATTAACCTAATCCCATTTTTCACTCACGTATGAAACATCTCGCCTTAGCCTTTCACTTTGTTCGTGAGCAAATACAACTAGGTGCGGTTCGAATTGAACATGTTAATGGTGACGATCAACTTGCTGACATGCTCACCAAAGCACTATCCCGTCCCCGGTTCACGTTACTAGCTTCCAAAGTTGGACTAACTTTACGACCGTCCATCTTGCGGGAGTGTGTTAACAAGAGGAAGTGAGTCAAACCGTGACTCCTTAATTATCTCCTATTATTTCTAAGTTGGTAAGTTGTTAACAACTGATAAGTAAATATTTGTATGGTTTTAACCCCCAATTTAGCTCGGTTCTGTATGTCATTTGTGCTTTGTTAAGCCACTTTATGAGCTAATATCGTCTTCTAGGCAAATTCCTGTGTTCTAACCTGTTTTGTAGGGAAAGTGACGTTTCTACGCCCTTTTTCTATATTCCCGAGCATTTGCCTAGAACCCGACGATTCGAAGAAGCAAGCTCGACCATATCAAAGGCATTTCAAGAAGGTTCACTAATTCGAAAGAGAGAAGAATCAAAGACAGTTTCGTAGTTGTCGGAAGATCAATCAATTAGGCGGAAGAATTCATCGCTTTACATCAAACCCTATCAACAAACCCGACTCAAGAGGTCAAGGGGGATGTTGGAAGTCAAGTCAAAGCAAAGGAAGATGAAACGTTAGTCAAGAGCTTCCAGAAGACCACATACCCGATCGGGTATGTGTGTACCCGATCGGGTAAGTGTGCTGATCCGAGCATGACGGCTTCTTCTTCCTAATTTTGTCCTATGTGTTTAATGCCCGACCTCTTCTCCACGAAATCCTAATACTATAAATAGATTCTCTAGCCTCACATCACAACACACCTTCTCTTCATACTTCTCTTCTCTTTTCTTCTTACATTTCTCCTTAGATTAGGAGGAGGGAGAACTAGTCTCTCTTCTCTCATTTTCTTCTTCTTTAGTCTTTAGTTCTTAGTTTATTTCTGTCCTTTCCATATCAAAACATTAGTTTAGCTCAATAAGAATTTCATCCTTGTAATCTCCTTTGTGTGGTTCAAGCGTTGTAATTGGTGGATCGTTTATTATGTGCAAGGATTTTCTATTATTGTTATCATTATCGTCATTGATCGTCATATAGGTATTTCTGTTTTATCCCTTGTTTAATGTTCTTATTGTTTTCCATTTGATTGTTATTCGCTTTACATATTGTCTTAGATTTATTTTAGTACCATTATAATTGTTATTTCCTTTCCTAGATTATCAATTAGCGTCGTTATTATCGCCATATAAAGAATCAAATAAACATGTCAATCCTAGTTTTCATTGTTAATATCATTTTAGATTTAGACATTATCATGAGTGAGTAGTCACCTTTCTAGGGTGTAGGGTAGCCATGTTAGATTGATTAAAAGACGTTAATTGGATAAAAGAAATTGTGCCTTTAAAACGTTGTGTCTATGCATGTTTGGATTGTAACGATAGTTAACAATTTCTGGCCGGAAATCATTGACTAAAATGGAATTCTTTTCCAAGGTAGAAATACGCGAATTGAATAGACAAAGCATGACATGGTAGATTAAGACCTAGTAAATCGCCAAAAAAGCCTGCTAGACCATCTGATCTATGATTGTAATGAACACATCATTCTTACGAACTCACAATGAATTATTTGCATGTTCCAAATCCAATTTCATCAATATGTCAATCTAAATGTGTGAACCTATTTCCCTAGATGCTTTTCATTACTTGCTTTATTGTTTTCATTTGTTTTTATTTATGCTTTATATTAGTTTAGATATCAAAATCCCAAAACCCAGAAATCAATAGATAAAACCCAATTGCGAGACACTTCACATTCCATAGTAAACACCATCTCCCTGAGGATCGACCCCTACTTCCCTAATTACATTAATTTGTTATTAGCCTAGTCTGGGTAATTTATCTTTGTATCGGGCTCGCGACAGGTCCGGTCAAATTTTGGCGCTGTTGCCGGGGAGCACGGTTTAGTTTTCCTCTTCTTGTGATTTTTATCGTAATTAGTTTTATCTAGTCTTTAGGAACCCAAATTCCTTTAGACCTCTCTTGATTTTTCATCCTAGCTTTTCAATTATGCCTAGATCTTCTAGACTATGGACCCCTATCTCTTTAGACCCCTATCTAGAAAGAACTCTGCGTAGGAAACGAAAGCTATTCGGCGAAATCTCAAAAGCTTCTGATACTTCAAGTTTAGACCATATTCGTGAGAAATACTCAGATATTCTATCTAATCTTGAAGGAGAAGAAGATCCATTCTGATCATCTCCATTCACAAAAAAAACCATCCAATCTTCAATTATCAATTTCCATCTTCACCTTCACGTTCGGAAATGGTTCGACTTTCAGACCATTCCAAACCCACCGCAGAAACACTTCCAAGGGGTATTGCTACACCCCAAATCACAGCCGAAAACTTTGAAATCAAACCTGCCTTCATCAATCTTATAGCAAAAAGCCAATTCAGTGGAAGATTTGATCAAATCAATGTTGAAAATGCTCACACTACCATTGAATCTATGGCAATTCACGATTCTCAATATAGAAATTCCCGCTCCATACCATTGAAATCTAAGCAAGAGAACCCCACTTTGACACTTTTACAAGCCCAAGTAGTCCTTCTCACACAAAAGCTAGAACAAATTCAATCCTTTACATCTCAACAGAGTGACAATGGTGTAAGTAAACTTGAAGCCATGATGCTGCAATTAGCGCAAAGGCAAGACACCATGATAGCTCAATTCCAAGAGAGCGATCAAGCTAAGGATGCCGCCATCAAATTGTTGGAAGCTAAAATTTCCCAATATGCCTCTTCTAATACCCACCAAAACCAAGGGCAGTTGCCTTCACAATGTTACCAACCTCACGAAACTGTAAATGCCATTTCCTCGAGAAGTGGTAAGCATAATGATGAGCCTGTGGTTGTTAATGTTGAAGATGAGGTGCCCATGTCAAAAGGGAAAGAGCCTGAGATTCCTATTGAAATCAAAGTCCCTTTTCCCCAAAGATTAGCCAAGCACAAGGAGGAGGCAAAGTATGGTAAGTTCCTTGACGTCGTCAAGAACTTAAAGGTAACAGTTCCTTTCATTGAATTGCTTTCCCAAGTTCCTTCCTATTCCAAGTTTATGAAGGAAGTCCTCAATAAGAAGAGATCCTTCAATGAGATGAAGACCGTAGCTTTCACTGAAAAGTGTAGTGCACTCTTGCAAAATAAGTCTCCACCAAAACTTAAGGATCCTGGTAGTTACTCCATCCCTTGCACTATAGGCACGTATACCATTGATAAGGCCCTTTGCGACCTAGGTGCTAGTGTAAGTGTCATGCCCTTTTCTATGTTTGAAAAACTTAACATGGGTGCTTTGAAATGCACTAATATTACTTTGCAAATGGCGGACCGTTCTCTAAAACAACCTATAGGTGTTTTAGAAGATGTGTCCGTCAAAGTTGGTAAGTTTTTCATTCCCGTTGACTTTCTAGTACTTGACATGGCCGAGGACTCTCAAATCCCAATTATTTTGGGAAGACCCTTTTTGCACACCACTGGTGCAGTTTTTGATGTCAAGAATGAGAAGTTGACATTAGAGATAGGAGATGACAAGGTGACCTTTAGTAAAAATTCAACCGTTAAGGGTCCCGTGTTAGAAGAACCTTGTTATGTGCTTAATGTTGATGACTCTTCTGTTGTTTCTTCTATGCCTCGATCCTTACTGACGGATCCGCTGGAGGCACATGTTAGTGTTGATTCTCTTACAGGTGAGCATACTAAAAGCACTACTGCTAAAAGTGTTAGAAGGGGCTATTCTCGGAAAAGCTTGGCATGGATGGAAAATGTAAAGAACGCTATGAAAATGAGCTTGGATGATAGTGAGCTTAGAGATAAAGGATGATCAAAGAAAGAAATGGAGTCTAGCAAGACATTTAAATTGCGCTTCTCAGGAGGCAACCCGTGTTTCTTTTCTTTTTGCATTTTTATTTTTGCTTTCCCTTTTTCGTTGTTATGATTTATTTTGCAGATGAAAGAGTTTTTGAAGAAAATCTATAAAGACCTTCCTTGTCAAGTCCAAAAGACTAGCTTGGGGGAGTCCTAGTAAGCTTCATTCTTCTTTCATTTTTCCTTTTTCCCCTTTTCCCCATTAAGAATCTCATTGCATATTTTGTCTTTGTGCTCACATTGAGGACAATGTGATGTTTAGCTTGGGGGAGGGATTGCATTTTCCCATTTTGCATTTGAGTTGATCATTTTTTTCAAATTTTTGAATTAAAATTTTTTTTTTTTTTTTTTAACATCATTGAATGCTTTTCGTGCTTTGCTTGCTTGTTTACTATGCTTTCATGTTACATTTCCCAATCTTAGAGCTTTCAAAAGCATAATGATTCAATATTTATTGAACTTTGCATACATGGGGAAGTCTTGTACACAGTAGGCATGGAATGAATCTAGAGATAAGTACGCTTGATCTTGACACTTGGCAAGTTACATATATTGTAAGGTAGAACCTCCTTAGGCTGGTACATCTATACCCAGTCTCATCTAGGTGTGTGTAGTTCTCCTTGTGATATGTGTCATGTCAAAACGCATAAGTATGGTTCTCATTTCATTCCTATAAGCATTGCATTCATGATTCACTAAAGATTTGAAGCCTTTTTCACTTTGAATTACACCTCAAATTTGCCTCTTCATACAAATGTTTCACAAAATAATAGCTACATATAAAAACTTCCTACCTTTTGAGCTAGTAGCTAGACTATGATGTATGGGTGCTCTTTTGAGAAGATTTGTTCTTATTTGTCAAAGTGAATTTGGAAGAACCAAAATGTTCAAGAAGCAATGTTATGTTCAGAAAAGAAAAGAAAAGAAAAGAAAAGAAAGAAATAGAAAAAATGAAAAAATCGGAAAATTGAAAAAGAATAAAAAGAAATAAAAGAAGAAGTTGTGAGTATCTCCTCAAAATGTCAATTCAATGATTAGAAGGAGTTTACCCTTGTGTTTCATGTGTAATAAGCCAATTTGTTTCTTTTGGCCTCGTTATCCGTCTTCTGGGAAATTAATCGAAAGTTTGAATTGAGAATTCATTTATCATTGGTCAGTTGCTAGCTCACTCTAACCTTCACATGACCATAACTGTTTGTCCACCTTTCACCCATTTCCCAAAGCCTTCTTCTCATCTTTTCGGCTTCTTTTCTATGTGCATTGTGATCTTTGACTTGTGTTTTGAATTGTTTACCATATTAAACTGCGGACACATTTTCATAAGTCGTAGATAGGTGAGTGTCTCAAAAACATTTACACATAAAGAAATCACCTTTTACATACATTGAGTGTTCGAGTGTGCCGTGAGAGTCCATTTGTCAACAGATCATGCAAGAGCCGAAAATCTATAGTGAAATTCTTTGTGCTACGCCGTTATGTAAATCTCAGCCATGTTTATGTATCATTCTTGCCCACGTTGTCTTTGGGTTATGATTCATTATGTTTCCAAAAGCTTTATGTTGAGATTTGTTTTCTGATGGTGTAGTAGCCAATGCTTGCAACCCTTGTCCTGATATTGTTTGCTATGTTTGCTTGAGGACAAGCAAATGTTTAGCTTGGGGGAGTTTGATAAGTGAATATTTGTATGGTTTTAACCCCCAATTTAGCTCGGTTCTGTATGTCATTTGTGCTTTGTTAAGCCACTTTATGAGCTAATATCGTCTTCTAGGCAAATTCCTGTGTTCTAACCTGTTTTGTAGGGAAAGTGACGTTTCTACGCCCTTTTTTCTATATTCCCGAGCATTTGCCTAGAACCCGACGATTCGAAGAAGCAAGCTTGACCAAGTGAAAGACATTTCAAGAAGCTTCACTAATTCAAAAGAGAGAAGAAGCAAAGACAGTTTCGTAGTTGTCGGAAGATCAATCAATTGGGCGGAAGAATTCATCGCTTTACATCAAACCCTATCAACAAACCCGACTCAAGAGGTCAAGGGGGATGTTGGAAGTCAAGTCAAAGCAAAGGAAGATGAAACGTTAGTCAAGAGCTTCCAGAAGACCACATACCCGATCGGATAAGTGTGTACCCGATCGGGTAAGTGTGCTGATCCGAGCATGACGACTTCTTCTTCCTAATTTTGTCCTATGTGTTTAATGCCCGACCTCTTCTCCACGAAACCCTAATACTATAAATAGATGCTCTAGCCTCACATCACAACACACCTTCTCTTCATACTTCTTTTCTCTTTTCTTCTTACATTTCTCCTTAGATTAGGAGGAGGGAGAACTAGTCTCTCTTCTCTCATATTCTTCTTCTTTAGTCTTTACACTACAAGAATCAGCCCTTGCTCCGACCGCACATTCCGACCGCTATTCAAAACGGTCGGTAAATAGATATAGCGACCGACAACGGTCGGTAAAGTAAATATCGGTCGGTAAAAATACCGACCGAATTACAATCGGTCGCTAAAAGGAGAAAACGGTCGGTGAAGGTGAAAATTACCGACCGATTGGCCGAAATTACCGACCGACTTGCCAATCGGTCGGTAAGAACACTGATACGTAAAAAACAAATCCGACCATCCCTCATTCTATTCTCACTTACCCATTCTCACTCTAACCCGACGACCCCACAGACGACACGCCTATACCCGACGACCACCTCCTTCCCACCGCCGACCACCGCCGCTCACCTGCCGTCCGACCACCGCCGACGCCGCCATTCCCTCCTTTCTCAACAACCACCTTCTCTCTTCTAGTTATTTACTAAAGGTATGATTTTCTCTTAATTTTTGTGTTTATAGTTGTTTTAATTGTGTTTATGTTTGTTTTTACCCTTAATTTTATGTTAAGATTTGATTATTTGATGTTATTTGAATATAATTTAGAGTTGTTTAAGTTAGGGTTAAGATTTGGTTGAATTGGGGGTTTTTTAATTATTTGCAATTATGTTAGTATATGTAATTGTTAGTATGTAATTGTTAGTGTATGTTAGTGTTAGTGTTAGTATATGGTTAGTGTTAATTGGGGGTTTTTGATAATGGTTAGTGTTATGTTGTTAGTGTTAGTATGTAATTGTTAGTATGTAATTGTTAGTGTAAGTTAGTATATGTAATTGTTAGTGTATTGGGGGTTAAAATTGGGGGTTTGTTAATATGTTAGTGTATGTAATTGTTAGTATGTAATTGTTTATATGTTAGTATATGTAATTGTTAGTATGTTCATGTTGTTAGTAGTAGAAATATGTGGTTAGTAGTAGATAGTATTCATGTTGTTAGTAGTAGATATATGTTGGACTTTGGTTGTGAAATTGAATGTTGGTTAAATTTTTGTAGTTAGAAATTTTATGTTGGTAGTATAATTTGATTAGTTGGTTAAAATTCGTAATACGAATTAGTATTTAGATTGCCTATTTAGTAAGAATGTAGATTGTCTCAATTAGTTGTTGGATTGCCTAATTATGTTATATTTATGTATTTATATAGATTTGTAATGAAGAGGGTTGAACGAGAATGGATGTATGAAAGGGTTGATGCTAGGAAGATGGTTAAGTATGAGTTTGTATGTGGGGTGAACAGTTTTCTTGAATATGTTAAAAGCCGAGATGAATTTAGGAATTCACAATTAATTAGATGTCCATGTGTAAAGTGCAAAAATTTGAAATACTTGAGTGAATTCGTCGTACAAGAACACCTTATTAGTAAAGGTTTTACGGGAAATTATTATGATTGGGTGTGTCATGGTGAGCCTTACTCCTTGAAAATACCAAACAATGTACCAAACACTACTCAATCTCCCATAAGAGGACCATATCGAGAGATGGTAATAGATGCCTTAGGTGACCGTGCATTAGAACATATGGAGGAACCCCCTATCGGTGAAGAGGAAACTCCACACCCTCAGTTGAAGAGTTTTTTTGATATGTTAGATGCGGCGGAGAGACCTTTATATGAGGGGAGCGATGTGTCGGTGTTACAAGCAGCTGCAAGGGTTGTTAACATAAAATGTGAGCACAACTTATCGCACAAATGTGTAGATAAGATTGCTTCCTTGATTGAGGATGTTATACCTCGGGGAAATGTGATGACCCGCACCTATTATAACACCAAAAAATTGCTCAAAGCTCTTCAACTACCCTATCAAAAAATTCATTGTTGTAAGGACGGGTGTATGCTCTTTTGGAAAGAAGATGTGTCGCTTGATAAATGTAAGAAATGTGGCAAAGATAGGTACAAGCCAACACCATCAAGTGGGAGGAAAATACCTGAAAAAGTCCTATTCTACCTTCCTATAGGTCCAAGATTACAACGGCTTTATGCTACTAGAAATATTGCGGAGGCTATGAGATGGCATGAAGAAAACCCTCGTGTACAAGGGACATTTGCCCACCCAAGCGATAGTGAGGCTTGGAAGCATTTGGACAAAATGTTCCCGGAATTTGCTAGTGAGCCTCGAAATGTCAGACTTGGGTTGTGCACAGATGGTTTTACACCGTACGGCCAATTTGGGAAAAAGTATTCATGTTGGCCTGTAATTCTCACTCCTTACAATCTACCACCATGGTTGTGCATGAAAAAACCATTCATGTTCCTTTCATTGATTGTTCCGGGGCCGGATAATCCTAAAAGTCACATAGATGTCTTCTTACAACCTCTTATCGAAGAGTTGAAAGAGTTGTGGGAGGTTGGTGTACCCGCTTTCGATGTGTCCAAGAAACAAAATTTTCAACTTAAAGCCGCTCTTTTATGGACAATCAATGACTTTCCAGCTTACGGCATGCTTTCCGGTTGGGCCACGGCCGGCTTCCTTGCATGTACATTATAATTAGTAATGTTTTATGTGTCATCAATTATCAAACTCCTTTGTTTATTTGACAACAATGTTTAATTGCTAACATTAACTTGTGTATATTTAGTTTTGTTTAAGATGTCAGGAGATCATGGACGGGGACGGGGACGAGGACGAGGACGAGAACGAGGACGACCACGAGAACAAGGTATAGTATTTAGGGACCCGGTGATAGAAGAGGAGGAGACAGGCGACGAAGAGAACAACAATGAGCAGGGGCAGACATCAAACGAAAGTACAACCCCTGCGACATCAAAAGAGTTACCTATTGATATAGAGCCGGGATTATTATGGTACAATTTCTTATTTATAATTCTATTCTAATAAATTACACGTATAAACATGTTACATATCATGTTACTAATATAAATATTGATATAGGTTTGACGATAGCCAAGTGGTCCGAAGAGTTAGCCGGTCTTTCAAAAACAATTACGATGTCCCTTACTTGAGCTGGAAACAGGCTCCAAAAAGTAAAAGGGGTGCGTGGTTTGCTAATTTTCGGGTATTTATATATATAAACTTTTACTTTATTAATTTATATGTGTGTTTGTTTTTATAAGTGTTGTTGTTTTTATGTGTAGACAATGTGCAATTGGGATCCTAAGCATGAGGATGAGTGTAGGAAGCAATACAATGAGACGTGTAGAAAGCGTTTAAAAGACGCCATGTATGATGCCGGCCAGATGATAAGAGGTAAGAATCCGGTTGGCCCGGGTTGGATGCTTCCTAATGTTTTCAAAGAATTAATCGAGAAGCGGAAGAATAAGGCGTTTATCAAGAGATCGAAACAAGCTTCCATCAACAAGAAAGGCGGCGAAGATGGCCCTACTACACATCACTACGGGTCAATCAAAGCTGTTAAACATGCTGCTAAGATGGTAAATAATTTGAACTTATTTAAGTATTTGAAGTTGATAATTTACTTTGTTAGTGTAATGTTAGTATAAAGTTAGTACATTATAATTAGTTAATGTTTGATTTGGTTTTATTAAAGGCGCAAGATAAGGGGGGTGTAGCCCCTAATGCAGTGGAGCTATTTCTTGATAGCCATATGAGAATGGTTGATGGTGAGGAGCAATGGAGTCATCCAACTGCCCGAGCTAGATATGTAAGTATTACTACCTTCGAAATTTCATTTTTACATTTGTGTTAGGACTTCCGATAGACGCTTTTTTATTTTCTAAGGACGATAGATGAGTTATTTACAACTTTCTTTTTGACAATGTAGCAAAATTTTCAAAGGATGATAGCCGAGCTTACGGAGCAAGGACTTCCGATTGACGTTAACAAGGTTTGGTACGATTCGGTGGATGGATACAAGAAGGGCCAAGTCTTTGGTTTCGGGACCGCCGCCTCACTATATTACACTCCCCCGGCGTCATCATCGACAGGTAAATCTTCCGCCTCCCAACAATATATCCCGGGTGTTCTAACTCAATCAATTCAAGCACGTGAGAAGGAAGTCGAAGAGTTTAGGAAGTATAGGGAGGAGATGCAACAAAGGGATGAACTTTACGTGAAAAATCAAGAAGAACTAAGGCAGCAAATCACGGCAAGTCAAGCCGCTACTATGCGTGAACGGGAAGAAACAAGGCGCCAAATTGAGGCCTTAGCCAAACTGCTTGAATCCCAAACCCAATACCGATGCAACAATAACATATTTGATTTACCGACTAACCCAAATAACGATAACCCCGGTGGAGGCGGAAGTGGTTTTCAAGTGTAAGGTACTTGGTTGTGTAAGACAGGGTTAATTGTAATGTAAACTTTAGTAGTTTGTTGTATAAGACATGGTTATGCTAGTTTATGTAAACTTTAGTAGTTTGTAATGTAAACTTTAGTAGTTGTAAGACTTGTAATGTAAACTTAAGTAGTTTCTAATTTGAAAGACGGTTTCTGGTTTCAAAAAATTGTGTACGAACGCATTTGTATATATTTTAAAAAATTTGCAGGAAATATAGCAAATGGGGGAAAATAAGCAGCAAAATTACCCAAATCGTTCACATCGGATACCGACCGACAAGACGATTTACCGACCGACATATAATATTTACCGACCGACTTTACACTTTTACCGACCGATTGCCGTCTAAAAAGTTTCTGATTATTTATGGACGAAACATGGCACCGACCGAAAATTTGCTTATACCGACCGACCATCGGTCGGTAATTACCGACCGAATGGTGATTTACCGACCGACTAGGCCTTTACATTGACCAAGTCAATATGTTATAGCACCGACGGATTTTTTGTCTACCGACTGATTGTTCGGTCGGTATTTTGCCGACCGATTTGAAATCGGTCGGTATACAACATTTACCGACCATATTTACCGACCGATATTTTTCGGACGCCAAGGAGGGAAAAACGGTCGGTAAGTGGTATTACCGACCGATTTTCAGTATTAGCGACCGCTAAAAACGGTCGGTACTGGACCTGATTCTTGTAGTGTTAGTTCTTAGTTTATTTCTGTCCTTTCCATATCAAAACATTAGTTTAGATCAATAAGAATTTCATCCTTGTAATCTCCTTTGTGTGGTTCAAGCGTTGTAATTGGTGGATCGTTTATTATGTGCAAGGATTTTCTATTATTGTTATCATTATCGTCATTAATCGTCATATAGGTATTTCTGTTTTATCCCTTGTTTAATGTTCTTATTGTTTTCCATTTGATTGTTATTCGCTTTACATATTGTCTTAGATTCATTTTAGTACCATTATAATTGTTATTTGATTTCCTAGATTATCAATTAGCGTCGTTATTATCGCTATATAAAGAATCAAATAAACATGTCAATCCTAGTTTTCATTGTTAATATCATTTTAGATTTAGACATTATCATGAGTGAGTAGTCACCTTTTCTAGGGTGTAGGGTAGCCATGTTAGATTGATTAAAAGACGTTAATTGGATAAAAGAAATTGTGTCTTTAAAACGTTGTGTCTATGCATGTTTGGATTGTAACGATAGTTAACAATTTCTGGCCGGAAATCATTGACTAAAATGGAATTCTTTTCCAAGGTAGAAATACGCGAATTGAATAGACAAAGCATGACATGGTAGATTAAGACCTAGTAAATCGCCTAAAAAGCTTGCTAGACCATCTGATCTATGATTGTAATGAACACATCATTCTTACGAACTCACAATGAATTATTTGCATGTTTCAAATCCAATTTCATCAATATGTCAATCTACATGTGTGAACCTATTTCCCTAGATGCTTTTCATTACTTGCTTTATTGTTTTCATTTGTTTTTATTTATGCTTTATATTAGTTTAGATATCAAAATCCCAAAACCCAGAAATCAATAGATAAAACCCAATTGCGAGACACTTCACATTCCATAGTAAACACCATCTCCCTGAGGATCGACCCCTACTTCCCTAATTACATTAATTTGTTATTAGCCTAGTCTGGGTAATTTATCTTTGTATCGGGCTCGCGTCAGGCCCGGTCAACAACCAGTTAATGTAATCCTACTTTTGTGTAATCTCCTATCTACTAAAAGAATAAGTGAACTCACAAATTTTCCCTCCAAAAAATATCTTCTTAAATAAGGAAACTATTGATAATTTATGTGTATTAGCTAAATAGAGAAATTAATATATATAATATATTTCATTATATCCATTATCTTTTCATTAAAATTAATCTTTTTATTAAAATTAATATTTTCATAAAATTATATAATTTTTACGAAACTCTAAGCTATAATCTTTTTATTAAATATAAATAATATAAATAAAACTATTAAGCTCCTAAATCTTTATTTGATGCTATTATTTGAGAATGACCCGACTCATATTACTTATAACCAAAACTAAAAAATTATTTTCATATGTTTCATGACAAAAAAAAATTGAGAGAATTTATAAAGTGGAATCGTTAGCTTTGTGATATAAAAAATATATTTTTAAAAAAATACATTTTCAGCACTTACTCAATGGATTAATTTTCAACTTAAGTTTTTTTGTCAAAAAAAAATACAATAACGATAAAAATGAATAATTAATGAGATATCATTATTATTTAAATATCCTATTAAAAATAAAAAAAATTATATATACCGTGCATTTATTGCACGGGTTCTAAACTAGTTTGTTAACATAAGAATAGGTCATCTAGCTCTTATAATTTATTATAAATACTAACCTCCTATAACTCTTTCATTATCACATCAATAATAAATATATTTCATTCTTTACCGAGTACACAGAAAGATGTGTTTTAGACTTCTAGCTCATTATATATATAGCAGAACAACTTCACTATTGACTAATATTAGGGCAAGCATAAATCCTCTAATGAATATGCCGGAGGTCGTCCCTTGGATATGTTGCAGTCTAACGAAAATACCCCTATCATGATTAGAGCTGGCAAGTCTGACCCGACCCGAGTGACCCGACCCGAAACCCGAGCAAAACCGACCCGACCCGACCCGAGAATACTGCAACCCGAAACCGACCCGACCCGACCCGATGACGACCCGTAACCCGTTGACGACCCAAAAATCAGTGACCTGAACCCGACCCAGACCCGACCCGACATTGACCTGACCCGATATTGACCCGATTAAATTGGCGTCCTGACAATTATTAACCTTAATAATGATAAAAATGAAAGTGATTTATTGTTTAAATTGATATGTTTGACTTAATAATGAATTAATTAAACCAAATAATAATTTAAAACTAGATTTAATGGAAAAATATTGAAGTATTGCGATAAAATAACCGGACCCGATTACGACCCGACCCAAACCCGACCCGACCCGATGTATCATTTGACCCGAAAATGACCCGACCCGATAACGGCCCGAACCCGACCCGACCCGACCCGACCCGAAAGGGTTGTCTGACCCGATACGACCCGAACCCGATATGACCCGAACCCGATTCATGATAGTACACCATTTGACCGGTTGTAAAAACTGAAGGGCAAAATAGTCAGATGACAAACAAATCCAATTTGCACGATATTTGCCTTGTGAGTTTAGGGTTTTCCTAATATTAAACGCCCATTCAAATCCCATCAACTAACCTTACTGGATTGGAGGACGATTTCAGGCCTGAAGTCTTTTATATTCTCTTTATTAGAGATATTATTAGAGATATATTAGAAAAATATAATTACTCGTAATATTACCTTAACTATATTTTCCTAGTATATCTCTAATTACTAATAAGATTCCCTTAACTATATTTTTCTAGTATGTATCTTTAATAATATTTCTAACATAAATTCTCATTTCAGATGAGACGACCCTTCTTATTATTTTAGACGGTTCAGGACCCTTCACAAAAAAAGCAAGTGGGCAAGTGGGGGATAATGGATAATTCCTCCATTTACCCCACTTGCTCTTTTCTGAGGAGCTTAACCCATCTAAAGTAATAAGATGGATTGTCCCGTCTCAAACACAACCACGTGTGTCTCTATTGCTCTTAACACTAAATAATGCAACTTCCCATACATGTTGTTCTACCTTTTCAAGAATCAGCAAACTAGATTAAATTCAGAGGCTGCCCACTATATAAATGTCTAGTCACAATTCCAATCAAGACAATTTCAAAACCACTAAGCTACCTAGAAAGTGGGATGTAGGAATAATTCACTGTAGTGTCTTTCTTGTAGTTAACCTTCCAAAACCGTTATTAACCATGTGAGTAAATGACGCGAGATACGATATTATTATTATATAAGTATTCAAAGTCATTTCATAAGATTATAACGTAAACAAACCATAAAAACCGTAGCATATGAGGTAATGTGAAAAAGAAGGGAAAATAGTTGACAGGGGGTCCCCAGCCGATCGGCCGGCTGAGCGACAAATGTTAAAACCGAAATCAACAACAATGTACAAGGACCTCCCAGCCGTCAGCCTACCGGTGGCCGGTCGACCGGCAGGGACACAAGGCATATTTTAAAAATTCGACATAAGTACAAGGTGCTCCCAGCAGGTTGTAGATACCTAAAATCTACACCTTACCTCAACCACTCAGTGATGAATGGCCCGCATGTTTGGTATAAGAAACTGTATGACAATTCGTAAGTTTATCCTCAAGTAATAGCTCCAACAGTTGTATTCACCCCTTGGTCGTCATCTACATACCGATACGGTCGTTTTGACAGTCGTTAGAGTCATTTTGGAGTCCAGGTCAAAAACCGCTTCATTTCTATAAACCGTCTTTTAAAACCGTGTCTGAACGCTCGAGAATATTCCGGATATTTTAATGTTTCTAAACTGCTTGGGAAACAACGCAGCGGGCGCTGCGCCTCTTCCAAGGGTCGCAGTGCCTGCTGCGCCTCTTCCCTAGCTCTGTTTTCTTGTTTCAGGAATATTTTCTCGATTTCTTTCTATGTTCGAGTTATTCCAAAACTCTTCGGATTTCTCCCTATATAAGGAGAGGTTCGTGCTCACTTTCAAGGCACGCAAGTGTTCCGCCCCTTCTTTCTCTCTCTTTGCATTCTAGGCCTTGCTCTAAGTATTTTGACAACTACGTGCTTGAACAATCGACCACGTAAGCTCAGATCCTTCTGGTACCTGTCACGTTATTGTATTGACCTACCAATTTGACCAACTCAACAATAATCAATCTTAATTAATCGATTGTTCCTCTTGCGAGGGCACTTTCTTTACATTCGAGTCGAGCTGTTGCTAAATCGTTAACTTTAGTTCATATCTCGTTTCGCCAACATGTAAGTCTGAGGCTGTTTAATCCCATCTTTTGAACTTTATTTTAGTTAATGTAAGATTCATGTCGGATTTATGTCAAAATCGTTTTCAAACCTTTTCTTTCATTATTTCTTTTAGTTTTCTTATTACATATTATTTAGTTCTTGACTTAGATCCCTAATAATCTATATTATTGGGTTTTTGTCATCTATCAATTTTGCGTCTTTAGAGGTTAGACTTGTTCATATCAAATCTCTAGATTAGTCTTTGATATAATTAGTGTAATTAATATGACTTAAATCACTTAAGTTCGACTTGTAGATCATTAATAAATCGTAAATCACCAACGAACACTAACTATTTGCGATTCTGGCTTCACAGCCAGAACCCAACACAGGAACAGGCGCAAGGTCTGATGCGCCTCTTCCAGAGGACGCATAACCTGCTGCGCCTATTCCTGGCTGGTTTCCGTCTCTGAACTTCCTTGTTCGCTTTGACGTATTTTAATTAGGTAGTAAATCACCTAATATTCGTATTATCCCTGCTAATCTGATTCGTTTAGTTTTATTAATTCTTTTCTTTATTTCAATTAATCTTTCAAACATATTTCTGACATAGATCATGTGATCGTTGTAATCAATTGTAATATTTCTTTATAGTTTACTCAGTGCATTGTAAGATTCTTTGTGTGATTTAATTACGTTTCACATGCAATTGAATCCTAAATCCCAATCCGACATAATTCATTGCTAAACTACATGTCAACCGACATAGTCTAAGCTCACATGCTCGGATCAAAACGTGGATGTTGCATTGCGTGCATATAACCGAAAACATATCGATAACAGAAGAGTTTCCCTAATCACTAGTAGAGGCCGCTATCGACGCGGGCGGGATTAGGTGTTCGAGCAAAAGAACTTCCTAATACGTACCCACACCCCTTACTCCAGATCTCTGTGAACATCCGTGTTCATTGGCATCCACGAGAGTCATTCTAGATATAGAATGCTAAGGATAAAGAGTTCTTAGGGTTCATGTCATTCCTTTGTCTCTTGACATGACATAAAGTATTCGAACAGTTCCTACTTCCCACAAAAGTTGGTGGCGACTCCACAAATGTGTGTTTTCACGCTTGTCCCTCGTTTCTCCATCTGTGGTATCCCGTGCACCACAGTTTGAAAGGAACGTGAAACCCGTGTATCACACCGGTCGGTCGGCTAAAGGTTACATGGGGCTCTCATCCGGTCGGCTGACCGGCGGCCAGTCACTCGGCTGACCGGCGGCCAGTCACTCGGCTGGGACTCCTTTATTTTGAAAATGCTTCCTAACTTCATCTTTAAGACATACAAACTTAACCTATCTGCGATTATCAACATCAGTCATCATTAATCATCATTCCACAACATGTGAGTGTTAACACATCCAACATATATTCTAAAGATCTAATTATACCAGCATTAGTGTCTTTAAAGCAGTCTCATACTATAAGAAAAGAGAGTTAGCAGAACAAACACTAACTTCCACCAATATCAGGTATATGGAACATAATTCAATATTTCAACATGTAACAAAATTTATTCATGTTAAGAATTAACTAAAACTTCAACTTAATCATGAATACTACCTTTAAATCACATAGAAAACACATAAAAATGTGATATCGAGTAACCCGTCAACATTACCTTTACTCTTCAATCTTATAACTCTTCTTTAACCAAAAAATGTTTTAAAGATTAAGTATTTTATTTCTAAGTATATATTTTATTTCGTAAGTATATATTATGTATGCTTTTATAACCTTGGTCGGTTTTATACTTTCTATTTTAGGAATCCAAGCTTGAAATTCAAGAAAGCGTAAAGAATGATTATTGAAGACAAAGAAAGATTTGTGAATTGAAGTCGGGAAGCCCAAAGTAAGTTTTAACAGGTTGGGTAAGTAAGGCAAGTGAATGCCTCTCACTAAGAGATTATTTAAATGTTTCTTTTGTCTACCATTTTTCTTTTCTCTTGATCTGTGTACAAAACACAATAAATAACAAATAAATGGGACGGAGGGAGTACTATCCAACGACCTACCCATTTTACACTTAGGTGTGAAGAAAACTACTTGTTAAACAGGTAAACCCTTTGTCTAAATTAATTAGAGGATCATTTTTAACCGTTTTCTCACTCATTTCTCTCTCTCTCACCTTTGCCAGTCATCTTCATTATTTGTAAATCCTGCAATTCGTTAAGGGCAATAACAATGGGGCAAAATAAGAAGTTCAATATCTGATAAGGAACTTTTTACCTATTGTTTCACTTAATATGAATCTCCTTATATGGACTTGGTTTCTAAAAAAGAGAACAAGTTTCATAATGATTAAAAGAGCAGGGTCTTAGTAGAAAGGGGTTATAGAACTTATAGCATTGAGTAGAAAATAAGAAGTTTCATAAGTAATAAAGTATGCTTATGTGGCTGTAAAAAAATATGGTAGGAAGCCTCTACCATTGCTTATGGCCTAATGGATATAGAGAAATTGTACTATTTTTTTTTTGATGACCAGGGAACACCCGAATACCCTGCAAGCCCGGGGAGCAGGTCAGTCATTAAGGGACTCATATGGCAGGTAACCACGACACTCCCGTGTAGGGAGTCAAACCTGGGACATCTCAATTCATTACCATTGCAACGCTTTGAGCACTCAAGCCACTTTGGTTAAATGGTACTACTTTGGATAGGCGTCATATATTTTGTAACTTGGCTGATTTGAGTTGATGTGGTATGAATCCCCATTATTACCCATTCAAATAAGGGTAAAATTCATTGACTTAGAAACCCAAGTTGTTGATTTTCTCCAAATAAAAACCATACCACTTCCATTTTTTAAAGAAGACAAACAAAGAGAAATTTTTCAAGGAAACCCATAACTATTAGGAAGTTCTTCAAAAACTCCAACCCAAGTACACCTTGAGCAGAATTAGGCAATAATCCAGGTAACAAAAACGAAGGAGGGGATACATGGAGAAACTCATCAACAACTATAAGCTCCCCAACTCCAATTTCCCTTGTGATAGGGTTCATGACTGACAAAGTACAACGCTTATCAGATGGTCCATATTGATGGAATTCAGCAGCAAAACATAAGATTGAATAGAGGAGGATGGTGATATTATTAGAAAAAAAAACGTGAGTAATCCCACCGAAATGGGACTTTTGATCTTGAACAATTTTAGTGTGGAGAATGAGTCAAGTGTTGATTAGCTCGTGGGTCTAGTGGGAGAAAGAGAGGTGAAGAATGAGAATGAGAGAATGAGAGAAAGGAGAGGAGAAGAACTGAAGAAGGGAGTGCAAGTAGACGGAAGCCATGGAATGGAAGGAGAGAGAAAATTATGTTGAATTTGAGAGAGAAATGAAGCGAATAGAAAGGCTAGGGTAGTTGCATTTACAAATTGTTATAAATTGTTATAACAGATATAAGAAAGATAAATAAGTACGTGAAAAGAAACAACAGATTTACGTGGTTCACTAACGGTGTATTAGCTACGTCCACTGGCAGAAGGGAATATTATTATTGATCTTGAGGAATTACAGATTTCAGAGTATACTCGTCAGAGTATTAAGATTTCAGATGACTCAGACAGATTGACAGATTTCTGAATAAATAAAACATACAGCTTATGAGAGTTTTATAGTACTCTCATAACAGATGTTTCCTAAATAGACATAGGAAACCCTATACATATTTCCTAAACATACAAGGAAACTAAATAATAGTTTTCTAAACAACTAAGGAAACTAAATCAGATGCAAAATCCAAACAGATTCAAGGCATATTCTAACAAATCTCCACCTTGACTTGAATCCTGTCACAATCAGACATATGTACCAGACACACTAAACTAGTGCCAGATGTACAAGACGCACTAACAGAGTGTCAGATGTACCAGACGCACTAAAATAGTGCTAGATGTACCAGATGATCATTTCCCTTCTACCTCAAATATACCCCACCACAAGGCAATCAGATGCTCCCAAATTTTAGCAAGTCCAAACATTGTTGGAACTTACTAGGTGGAACCCACTTGGCAACCATAGCACCAGATGTACCTTACGGGTACCAGAAAATTCATTTCACAATTTGCCAATGCTCTTTGCCAGTATCAAAGACGAAGCTAACAACACAAACAAATTTCTCCTCCAGAACGGCCATCTCAGCGGTGATTGGACACGTCGACTTTCTTGAAAATGACACCCTCAGCCCTTGTTGTTTTTACAAGATCTGCATCTTGATTTGCCACAGATTTAATATATTCCTCCCCATGAATATATTAATTGTCACGCTAATTCCATACATCTTTCTTACAAGGTTCAGAAGGCAAGATAAATCTGGCTCTGATACCATTTTGTTATAACAGATGTAAGAAAGATAAATAAGTACGTGAAAATAGACAATAGATTTATGTGGTTCACTAACGTTGTGTTAGCTACGTCCACCGGAAGAAGGGAAGAATATTATTGATCTTGAGTAATTACATATTTCAGAGTATACTCGTCAAAGTATACAGATTATAGATGACTCAGACAGATTGACAGATTTCTAAATGAATAAAACAGACGGCTTATTTGAGTTTATATAATACTCTCTTAACAGATGTTTCCTAAACAGATTTAGGAAACCCTAACAGACATAGAAAACCCTATACTTTTTTCCTAAAAAATAAGGAAATTAAATAATAGTTTCCTAAACAAATAAAGAAACTAAATCAGATGCAGAATCTGAATAGATTCAAGGCATATTCTAACAAATAACCAGTTTGTTATAATGGATGTAAGAAAGATAAATAAGTACGTGAAAAGAGACATCAGATTTACGTGATTCACTAACGATGTGTTAGTTACGTCCACCGGCAGAAGGGAAGAATATTATTGATCTTGAGGAGTTACGGATTTCAGAGTATACTCGTCGGAGTAGTCAAATTTCAGATAACTCAGACAAATTGACAGATTTCTAAATGAATAAAACAGACGGCTTATGAGAATTTATATAGTATTCTCATAACAGATCTTTCCAAAACAGATTTAGAAAACCCTATACTTATTTCCTAAACAATCAAGGAAACTAAATAATAGTTTCCTAAACAATAAAGGAAACTAAATCAGATGCAGAATCTGAACACATTCCTGGCATATTCGAACAAATCTCCACCTTGACTTGAATCCTCTCACAATTAGACAGATGTACTAGACGCACTAAACTAGTGCTAGATGTACCAGACGCACTAAAACAGTGCCAGATGTACCAGACGCACTAAAATAGTGCAAGATGGACCAGACGATCCTTTCCCTTTTGCCTCAGATATTTCCCACCACAAGGCAATCAGATGCTCCCAAATTTTAGCAAGTCCAAACATTGATAGAACTTATTATATGGAACCCACTTCGCAAGAATAACACCGGATGTACCTTTGAGGTACTAGAAAATTCTTTTCACTGTATCCCAATGCTCTTTGTCAGGATCAAACACAAACCCAACAACACTGACAAACTGTACATGATCAGAATTAGTGTAGACGATAACATAAATCAACCTTTTTATTGAGGGAAGTCGAAATATATGTTCTCTCTCCTCCAGAATGGCCATCTAAGCGGTGATTCGATCCGTCAACTTTCTCGCAAACGAAACACTCAATCCTTGTTGTTTCAAAAAGATTCGTATCTTGATCTGCCACAGATTCAAAATATTCCTCCCCGTGATTTATCAATTTTCACGCTGATTCCAGACATCTTTCTGACCAGATTTAGGAGCCCATATAAGCCTGGCTCTGATACCATTTTGTTATAACGGATGTAAGAAAGATAAATAAGTAGGTGAAAAGAGACAACAAATTTACATGGTTCACTAACGGTGTGTTAACTACGTCCACCAGCAGAAGGGAAGAATATTAATCATCTTGAGGAATTACAGATTTCAGAGTATACTCGTCAGAGTATTCAGATTTCATATGACTCAGACTGAATGACATATTTCTGAATGAATAAAACATAAGGCTTATGAGAGTTTATATAGTACTCTCATATTAGATGTTTCCTAAACAGATTTAGGAAACCCTAACAGAAATTGGAAACCCTATACTTATTTTCTAAACCGATAAAGAAACTAAATAATAGTTTCCTAAACAAATAAGTAAACTAAACCAGAAGCAGAATCTCGAACAAATTCAAGACATATTCTAACAAAAATATTTTGTTCATCTGAATAATTCTGAGGTAGAAGTCTATAACAGAATAGATCTTGTTCAAGTAAGGTGGTAATGGACAAGAGAAAGAATGATAAGGAAGATAAGGATGAAATAAGATGAAGAAATAGGCGGTCGTCCCCAAAACATGAGTTTAAATATTAGGACCAAAAATAGCATGTCATATTATCTTAAGTGCAAGTTGGGAGGGTCGTGGGATACTTGGTAGTATTGTGAGTTAATATGTAAGTTGGATTAATATAAGTTTGACAATAAAAGGATAGATTATTCCTATGAAATAATTCTTTTATTTATGGCCGAAATATTTGGGAAGTTATCTTTCAATATTCTATAGGAAACCGAAATTATTTGCTATGTGATAGTTTCCTATTAGGTGTTTGATAATAGATTTTGTAATCTAGTGGAAACCCTAATTGTTCTAAGGTATATAAACACTATCACATCTCTCATAATTTAAGAGAAGACTTTTCAAATACAAAACCCTGAATTTTGCAAACTTATTCGCTACTTAATTGCTCGTGTCTTTCAAAGTTTTATTTGCAAAATATTTGGAAAAGTCTTGTTCTAAAACTGTGTGCTTTTGCCCGTAATTCATAATAATCAAAGTGCATAGTTTTATCAATCTTCTCTAAATAATTGAGTTGTATTTTATTTTCTTTGAGTCAATTGTAATCATTCGAACGGAAAAACTGTGAGATTAACATCTCACAAACACGAGAGCATAACATCACTCATCCTGAAAGCTTAACATTCATCTTCACGTGAGCTTAACATCCCACTACACTGTGGGCTTAACATCCTCCACCATTGAGGGCTTAAGATCCCTCTCCATTGAGAGCTTAACATATCCCAAATAGCACGATTAGGGATAGTCGTGGGTGTTAGTTGTTTATTTTACGCTAGGCCGGATTAGATGCTCATGATAAACAATTAAGAAAAGTAGGGGCAGAAATAGGCTTTTCAATTGTTCCGAACCACGTTAAAAACCTTGTGTTATTTACTTTACGTACTTTTATTGTTTATTGTGTATATTGTCTAATTTAATCAATACAACCTAATTATTTAATACGGAGTAGAAGTTTGTACTTGTTCAACAAGTCATAAAGAATAAGGTTTATAGATCGAATTAGTAACCAGAACTTTTAATCTCCCCCCCCCCCCCCCCCCCCCCCCCGACCGTAGAGTATTTGTTGTGCTACTACACTCTTCACATTCTAATGACAAAACTAATATATCTATTACCTCTCTTGAAGCTTTGTATATGAGTATGAGGAGGCCTCACCAAATCTTTGACTTAATTCATTTCCTCTACAACAAAATTAAATTAACTATTTTCTCTTATATCCACCTGTTTAGGATGTGTATTCCCTTCCCCAGTCATATCTCTTATTTAAAATTTATTTTTATTGTTATAATCTGATCTGATCTGATATTTTATAATTATTTTTTTGGTGTTGATCAGGAGTATCCCTACTCAACAGCTGGGTCAATCTCCCTCAGGGTAATGAAGGCAATTTAATGGGTAGACCCCTCCCAAGTTTGGTTTTTTCTTATTCGCAAAAGTCAGGAATCGAACCCCTGACCAATTGTATAAGAGACAAGAGCCCTTACCACTCACGCCAATAAACTTTGGCATGATATTTTATAATTTTTAATATTTAAAATTTTCATATATAAAAATGATGTAGCTATATTTGTAATAATTCCTTTATTCGACCAATATAGATATTAATATGTTTTAATTTGATTTTACAATTTTTGCCCTGAAGTTATATATTTGACTTTTATATATTATATATGGACATAAAACTATAATAGATTTAAATTTGGAGATAAACTACTTTTCGGAAAATAGAACGTGTAAATTTTTTATTGCATTTCGGGTTTAATTACGTTTTATATACTTCTGAAATGAATTAATTTACGACAATTAATAGGCTGACAGCGATACATATATACAATGTATATATATATATATAATATTTTTTATTTGTCGACCTTAAAATGAATTTTTAATGTAAATAACATTTTTAATCAAGATCGGGTAAAGTTTAATAAAAACTAAACGGTATTTTGGTAATTTTATTTATTTTTAGAATTTATAAGTAGCATATTTTATATATAATTATTATCCAAATTTATTTTTTAAATTCAAAGATGATTTGCTATTTAAATGGGTTTACCCAATTTAGAAATGACTAATATAATGGTTATTTACAACTTTTCTAAATTTGACTAATAAGACATTGTAATGTGACAACCCTCGCGATAGCCGAAAATAATTCAAACATATCATAAAAAATAGTAGCGGAAATACGAGATTTTTAAAAACTTTTACATGAAAGAAATAGTACGAGGAATCGTCAAGCAAACCAACAATAAATAAAGTAGCTTCAATGGGAAAACATAGTCTCTTAAAACAAATATGAGTGAAGAAACTAGAGTCTAAGCGCAAGGTAAAACGCCAAAAGTTAACAACCGGTAGCTTACACAGTCTCTTCCCCAAAAATGCACCAACTACTACCTGTTCATTCATGAAAAATGAATACCAAAGTTAGTGGGGAGTAACTCAGGGCTCTCTCAACCATATCACATTAAAACAAACATAATTAAAGCATATAAACATGCAACTTCGTACATATATAGGTATCATGCCGAAAGGAAGATAACATTACCTATTAGTGATATAAACAAGTGATTATTAATAATATCATCATCATACAACCATGACCTATGGAAGACTCACCTTGGCAACTACTGCTACTAACGGCTTGCATCTCACTGTTAGTGACCATATAGTCGAAGAGGTTGGAGACATGACACACACAAGGCAATGTGAGGCATCCAACCATCCAATATATATCCAACAAATCATCATGTGATACAATTACACAGTAAATGACACGCACTAGCATATGTACTTTGCAGGAATGACAACCATGTCCACGGGATAAACGTTCCCTGAACCGTATACGATAAACATTTCGTATACTGAAGACTCTAATCCTACCGGTAGGACGACAATAATATAATACGGTCTAAGTCTAAACGTGCCTAGACTCTCGGAATAAACGTGTTCCAATTCGACATGCGATAAAAGTTTCGCATAAAATACTCGATCAACCCAATGGACGTCGAGTACCCCAAATTCGGCTAAACCACACGAATGAGGCGGAAAGAGCACAAGTACCATGTTTTGGCAAAACCACAAGTACGGGAGATGGGTCAAGATAAAATAAGCAAGTACGCTACATCCAATGACAACACCTCGTAAGGATACAACATTTGACGGGCCAGGTTGATCAACGCTAAGCGTTTCCCTCCCAACAACGTCGTCATATTTCCACTAACATAAAATAGAATATACCACTATCGCTCCGACTTAAAGTCTAACAAGTATAACTATACAAATGGGAAATGAGCGTTCAATATCATCCAATATAAAAGACTCCACCGACTTTTCACGGTATACATGACTTAAATAAATTAAACATCCAAATCTGTTACTAAACATGTGGGTAAATTAAACATCCAAATCCGTTACTACATGGGGTCCCCAGCCAGTCAGGAAATCGATGGCGGCATGCCGGCTGGGCGACCAAGCACACCAAATTAAGTTCGAAAATACAAAGGGGGGTTTGAAGCCAGTCGGCCCACCGACGGCCGGTCAGCCGACCAAGACTCGCGTCAATTTCCAAAAAAAAAAAAACAAAACCAAGTATATGGGCTCCAAGCCGGTCGGCCAGCTGGGACACAGAGCATACTTCAAAAATTTACAAAAGGACACAAAGGGAGCCTGCCCACCGGCGGCCGGTCGAGCGGCTGGCACACATTCGACTCTATAAAAATCCATTTTCACATACAAGGGACTCCCAGCTGGGTGTGTGGCAGACAGTTGGACCACCGACAGGGACGTGCGCGACACCTTAATTCGCATAAATTTGATATAGGAGACCCACAGCTGGGTGGGTGACTGTGGTCGGCCCTCCGGTTGGGTGGTCTTTACTCCGAAAAACACAACAAAAATAATTCTGAACATACAAACTCAAACCCATTATAAATATCAACACAATTCCATCACTAATCATCATTCCAATCATCATATTAGTATTAAATCATCCTACGTAAATATTAAAGGACTAATTAAACTAATATTAGTGTCTTTAAAATATTTTCATACAATAAGAAGGAGAAACATAACTCAACATTCAAAATATTAGAACATGAATTCATGACACTAACTAACAAAGAATTCATCTTTAACCTAATTACTACTCTTAAACACATAGAAAACTCATAAAAATGTGATATCGAGTAACCCGTCAACATTCCCTCTTGCTCTTCACTCTTCTAGCTCTTCCTATATCAAGAAGTAGTCCTTCTGCGGATCTTGAGAATCTCCTCCTACAAATTAATATAAAAAATGAGGAATTCTCATCCTTGAGAAAGATAAGTAAAAAGAAATATGGGAAAGATAACACATTTCTTACCTAGAAAGATGGAGAAGAATAAAAGGGGGATAATGAACTAAAAACTAAAGGAATTGGGTAAGAGATGAAAGAGATATGGAGGTTTGAAGGTTGAGAGGAAATGGAGTCTCAATGGTGTTGAGGGTTTAGGTGAGGGATGATGGTGATGGGTGTTTGCTGAAAAATGAAACATTAGGTGAGGTTTAGTGGGTTTAGTTTTGGTAGTATGAAAAATAGAAGTCCCAATATTCATTCGGCACTTTACAACCTAGGATTTCCGAGTAGATTTCAAATATGGACTTTGAATGTATGGAAAAGACACGGATTTTACCCGGTAAATAAAAATCCTATATTAAGACTAAACTATGGGTAACTAATAATAATAAGAATATATAATTAAATAATAATAGAATCTAATCCCTAATTTTGCGAGACTTAAAATCACCCCTCCTTTTAAAAAGTTTTGTCCTCGAAACTTGAAACGAAAAGGATGATACCTTAATAAAAAAAGGCTTGGGTACTTGGCTCGCATCGAAGGTTCCGTCTCCCAAGTCTCTTCTTCCACAACTCCACACTTCCATAACACTTTCACTGGGGGCACCACATTGCTTCTCAAGTTCTTATCCTTCTTATCCAAGATCCGATTAGTCTTTCTTCGAAAATCAAACTAGGCTCGAGGTCGGGAAAATCATTTTGAAACACATGGCTCAGGTCGCTAATGTACTTCATAAGTTGAGAAACGTGGAAAACATCATGAACTTCACCCAAATTTTGGGGCAAATCCAATTTGTAAACCACAACACCAACTCTTTTCACAATCTCAAAGTGTTGAATGTACTTTGGACTCAACTTCCCTTTTACTCCAAACCATTTCATACCCTTCATGGGGACACCTTCAAGAAAACCTTATCACCAACTTCAAATTCTAAGGGTTTTATTAGGGTATCGGCATAGGACTTTTGGCGATCTTTAGCGGCTTTCATCCTCTCACGAATGATATTCATAGGTCGATCCTCTCCACAAGGTTGTCCGGACCGAAATCACAAACATCACTCAATTGGACCCAACAAATGGGGCTACGACACTTTCTCACATAGAGAGCTTCATAAGGCACCATCTTGATAGATGCATGGTAACTGTTATTGTAGGAGAACTCCGCCAAAGGAAAGCTTTTCTCCCAAGTTTCTTAGAAGTCGAGGGCACAAGCTCGCAATAGGTCTTCAAGCGCTTGAATGGTCCTCTCACTTTGACCATCGGTAGTAACATGGAAGGTGGTACTCATTAGTAACTTGCTACCCAAGGCTTCTTGCAATGCCTTCCAAAATCTCCGAACAGAATCTCGGGTCACGGTCAAAAATAGTTTCCTTGGGGACACCATGGTAACGGAAAATTTCTTCAACATAAGCATTTGCAATGGGATCCAAGTTCCAGGTTTCTTTGATAGGGATGAACCTCGCACACTTGGTCACCTGTCTATGACCACCCATACAACATCTTTACTTCCAAATATCCTAGGTAGAGCTATGACAAAGTGTATGGAAATGGACTCTCATTTCCATAAAGCAACCTCCAGCGGTTGTAGTAACCCACCGGGTCTCTTGTGTTCTATTTTAACTTGTTTACAAGTGAGACATCTTTACACATAAGTCACAATGTCACCCTTTAAGGGCCACGAAAACTGTAGCTTCAAATCCTTGTACCTTTTGTCGCCTCCGGATTGTATTGAGTAGGGGGATCAAGAGCACTATGGACGAACAAGTGGCCACAGAAACGAAGAAATTCATTATCTTCAATTTTGAAATCCTTAGCTATACCTTCAAGTAACTTGGCTTGAATAGATTTGTAAGTAGCATCATCCACTTGATTATCTCAGATCTCGCAATGAAAAACGGGTTCGGCAACCATCAAGCTTTTGTCTTCGTAATTTGGCACAAATATCATCGGGCGACACACGGATGTCACTCAAAGAATGAGTCGTCTTCCTACTAAGGGCATCGGCAACCGCATTCGCGTTTTTATTCATGGTAGAACAACTCAAAGTCATACTCATTCACCAACTCCAACCATTGTCTTTGTTCATATTCACCCAAAATTCAACTCCTTTTGGGTGAATATATACTTCAAACTCTTACAATCGGTGTAGATAAGGAAATGAACACCAATAAGGTAATGCCTCAATACCTTCAAAGAATGAACAACAACGGCTAACTCAAGTTCATGAGTAGGATAGTTGAACTCTCAATTATCGCGAAGCATAAGCAACAACCTTCTTAGTTTTCATAAGGACACAACTTAAACAAAACTTTGAAGCATCACAAAACACACAAAATCAATACCATCCTCAGGCAAGGTCAACACGGGAGCGGTAGTCAACCTTTTCTTCAATTCTTGGAAAGCGGCTTCACAAGCTTCACTCCACACAAACTTGGTTTCTTTCTTCAAAAGTTGAGTCATCGGCTTAAAAAAGATTGGAAAAGTCTTTAACAAAGCGGCGGTAATAACCGACTAAACCAAGGAAACTTCGAACCTAACCAACATCGGTTGGACTCTTCCACTCAACAACGGCTTCAATCTTTGAAGGATCTACCATAACACCTTCTTTAGACATTACATGCCCAAGAAAGGACACCTTAGGCAACCGAAACTCACATTTGGAAGACTTATCAAACCACGTTTGTCATCGAAGAATCCCCAAAATGGTACGAAGGTGATTAGCAAGATTTTCTTCGGACTTAGAAAAGGCCAAGATGTCATCAATAAACACTACCATGCTATTATCAAGGAACTCACTAAAATTGCGGTTCATTTGGTCCATGAAGATAGCAGGATCATTCATCAATCCAAATGGCATAACCTTGAACTGAAAGTGAACCTATCTTGTACTAAAAACGGTCTCTGAAATATCGGACTCACGAACGGAATTTGATGATATCCGGATCTCAAATCAGTCTTTGAAAACGTAGAAGCACCCTTGAGTTGATGTAACAAGTCTTCAATTCTTGGCAATGTGAACTTATTTTTTTGTTGTAACTCGGTTAAGCTCTCGGTAATCGATACAAAGTCTCATTCAACCATCCTTTTTCTTCACAAAGAGCACGGGAGCTCCCCAAGCTAAGGCACTCAGGCGGATGGAACTCTTTTCGATCATCTCATCAAGTTTTTTTTCTTAACTGCTACAACTCGGTAGTAGCCATGCAGTAAGGGGCTTTTGAAATTGGACCGGTTCCGGGAACAAAGTTAATGAAAAACTCCACATCACGCTAGGAAGGAATCATGTGCAAGTCTTCAGGGAAGACAACGGGATAGTCACACACCACGGGCACATCCTTAATATTAGGTAAAGAAGTGGGGGAGGATGTCACCACACATAATAAAGCTTGGTTACCCTTCCTCACCATACTTACTGACTTCAAGGCGAATATAAGCTTCAAAGCCACTTCAGAACGAGTCCCTTTGTAGGTTATACGATCTCCCAATGGACTCCTCAGAAAGATATTTTTGTCTCAACATTTGAACTTAATATCGTACTTAGCTGGCCAATCCATACCCAAAATAACATCGTATTCCCCAAGCAGGAATCTAAGGAGGTTTGCGAGAAAGATTGACTTTCCTACCAAAACCTGTAACATCGGGATAAAGAAGGGAACAAGAAATGATTTATCTGGGCGGTAAGGATATGAGGGTATCCTCAATTTGGGTAGAACAAAGTTTAAGTTTGTCCACAAAACTAGACAACACAAATTAAAGGTTATAGAAGCACCGGTGTCAAACAACATAAACAAGGTCAATCAAAAATTGAGAATATTCCGATGATGATCTCAGGATGAGCGGCGGCTTCGGCATGACTCAAGACATAAACAGAACCCTTTGGCTTAGCATTGGTAGGTAGCTTCCTATCCGGGCCATCGCTGAAACGATGGCCAAGTTTCTTGCAAAAGTAGCAAATTAAGGATCTATCAAAGTAAGCAACTCCGTGATGCTACGACTTTCTACAACAGTTGCATAGGCGGCCTTGAGTTGGAACATTGGTCGGAGTAATAGCTTCTGAGGGAGCTTGAACTATAGCTTGAGATGGAGCTTGGCCTCTTTGGAATTTCCTCTTGTTAGCAAAAGAGGGGGAACAAGAAGGAAAAAATGGCCTCTTGCCATAGAAGTTCGGGCGAGGAGTAGAAAATGAAGACGAAGGGGCCTTGGCTTTAGCTCATCTTTTATAGGCTTCAAGGAACTCTCCGCCCATATGTCATCGTCAAAAAGCTCCATAAAAGTCAGGGAGCTTCTCCTCACCTTACTCTCCAACAAAGCACTCAACTTGGTCCGATAGTATAAAGCTCGGTCTTCATCATTTTGCACAAGTCTTGGAGCAAAGTGCGCAAGTTCATTGAATTTGGTGGTGAAGTCTTGGACGAACATTTCCCCTTGCTTGAGCTCCATGAAATATATTAGGCGTTTTTGGTTGAGCTCCTTAGGGTAGAAGCGGTCTTCCACAAGAACTTTAAAGCGATTTCACCCAAATTTAGCTTATTGAGTTTTAACAGGACTTGTAATAGTCCATCGCTTATCGGTTTCCCTCACAAGAAAGTGAGTGGAAATCCTCACTTTGTCACCCTCTTGAACTTTAAAAAGCTCGAATTGTTTCTCTATTTCTCGGAACCACTCTGAAAGCTCGGTTGGGTCTACCTCCCCGCCATAAGTCCTAGCCTTACTCCTTGCTATTTCACTAGCAATCCAAGCATAGCTTCTATGATGACCTTCACGGTGAATGGGGACGACATTAACATTAGCATTGGCACTCTCTTGTTTATTGGGGAGGACTTGGGTAAGGGCCTCCAAGATAGCGTAGTCGACTAAGCGTGGTCTCACCATCTTATCAAAACAACTATGCTAATAAGGTTAGTACTTAACATTTAGAATACATAAGGAGACTACCACCTTAGGTCCTTAGTATCTACCCTTTGCTCATTCGTTATTATAGGTCAAGTTAGTTTTTAGGTCGGGGTTTTCACGTGTGTGCGTTGGGAGCGTTTAAGCTCTGATACTAACTGTGACTACCCTCGCGATAGCGAAAAATAATTCAAGCATATCATAAAAAGTAGTAGCGTAAATAAGTAATTTTTCAAAACTTTTACAAGAAAGAAATAGTACAAGGAATTGTCAAGCAAACCAACAATATATAGAGTAGCTACAATGGGGAGACAAAGTCTTTAAAAAAAATAGGAGTCTAGAAAACTAGTATCTAAGCGCAAGGTAAAACGTCGAAAGTCAACGCCCGCTAGCTCAGACGGTCTCCACCCCTAAAATCCACTAACTAGTACATGTTCATTCATGAAACATGAATTCCACAGTCAGTGGGAAGTTACTCTGGTTTCTCCCAGTCATATCACATTAAAACGAACATAATTAAGGCATATAAACATACATTATCATACATATATAGGTATCATGTCAAAAGGAAGATAACATTACCTATTAGCGATATAAACAAGTGAGTATAAACAATATCAACATCATATAACCATGACTTAGAAAAGACTCACCTTGACAACTATATTGATACTAACGGCTTGCATCTCATCGTTAGTGACCATATGGTCGAAGAGGTTGGAGACATGACACACAAGGCAATACGAGGCATCCAACCAGCCAATATACATTCAAAAAATCATCATGTGATACAAATACACTGTCACGGTAAATGACACGCATTAGCATCTGTACTTTGCAAGCATGAAAACGAAGTCCCCGGGGTAAACGTTTACCCAAACCGTATACGATAAACATTTCGTATACTCAAGACTCTAATCCTCCCGGTAAGACGAAAATAATATACTACGGCCCTAGTCTAAAGCTGCCCAGACTCTCGGAATAAACGTGTTCCGATTCGGCATGCGATAAACGCTTTGCATCCAAGACTCGATCAACCTAATGGAATTCGAGTACCCAAATTCGGCTAAACAACGCGAAAGAGACGCAAAGAGCACAAGTACCATCTTGTGGTTAAACCACACAGAAGATGGGTCAAGATAAAACAAGCAAGTACGCTACATGCAATGACACGACCTCCCAAGAATACAACATTTGACGGCCAATTCGATCAACACTACAACGTTGTCATATTTCCACTTACTTACAATAGTATGTACCTCTATCGCTCTGACATAAAGCCTAACGAGTATAAGGGTACAAACGGGAAATGAGAGTTCAATATTATCTAATAAGCAAGACTCAACCGACTTCTCAAGGTATACATGACTTAAATATATTAAATATCCAAAACCGACATTAAACATGTGAGTAAACCATGTGAGATACTATATATTACTTCATTTCATAAGATTATAACGTAAACAAACCATAAAAAAACCGTTACATATGAAAACATGTGAGAAAGAGAGAAGAATAGGCTACAGGGGGTCCGGTTCCTAGCCGGTCGGGCGGCTTGGACTCGCGTCAATTTCCAAAAAAAACAAACCAAGTGCAGGGGCTCCCAGCCGGTCGGCCATCTAGGACACGGAGCATACTTTTAAAATTCACAAGAGGACACAAGCAGCGCCCAGCCAGTCGGCCCAGTGGCTGGGAATCTGGGATACCATCGAATCTTTAAAAATCCATTTTCACATATTGAGGACTACCAACTGGGTGGGTGGGTGGCAGACGGCCGACCCACTGGCTAGGACGTCCTACACCTTATTTCGTATATATTTGATACTTGAGACCCCCGGCTGGGTGGGTGACCGGCGGTCGGCCCACCGGCTGGGAGGTCTTTAGCAGAAAAACACCACAAACATAACTCTAAACATACAAACTTAAAATCATTATAATTATCAACACAATTCCATCTCTAATCATCATTCCAGTCATCATATGAGTATTAAAAGATCCAACATAAATATTAAAGGACTAATTAAACCAACATTAGTGTCTTTATAAACATTTTCATACAGTAAGAATGAGAATTAGCACACCAAATACTAAATTCCACCATACTAAGTTAACTGAACATAACTCAATATTCCAACATGTAAGAGCATGAATTCATGACACTAACTAACAAAGAACTCATCTTTAACCTAATTACTATCCTAAACCACATAGAATACACATAAAAAAGTGATATCGAGTAACCCGCCAACATTACCTCTTGCCCTTCACTCTTCTAGCTCTTTCTTTATCAATTAGTAGTCCTTCTCCGGATCTTGCAAGTAGTATCCTTCTACAAATTAGTATAAAATGATGAGGAATTCTCATCCTTGAGAAAGATGGGTAAAAAGAAACATGAGAAAGATCACACATTTCTTACCTAGAAAGATGGAGAAGAAGAAAAGGGGAATAATGCACTAAAAACTAAAGAAATTGGATAAGAGATGAAGGAGATATGGAGGTTTGAAGGTGAAAATTTGAGTTTCAATGGTGTTTAGGGTTTAGGTAAGGGATGAAGGCGATGGATGTTTACTGAAAAATGAGAAAGGATGTGAGGTTTCGTGGGTTTAGTTTTGGTAGTATGAAAAATAAAAGGCCCGATATTCACCGGGGACTTTACCTACTTGGATTTCCGAGTAGATTTCAAATATGGACTTGGAATGGACGGAAAAGACACAATTTCTACCAGATAAATAAAAATCCTATTTTAAGAGTAAATTAAGGCTAACTAATAATAATAATAAAAATAATTAAATAATAATAGAATCTAACCGCTAATTTTGCGGGTGTTACAGTAATGTCTAACTAAGTAGTATTAGTGATGTTAAAATTGCAGACTAAGATGTGTAGTATTCGTTCTCACCCATTAGTAGGTATTTTATTAAAATGCGTGGTTTAAATGTTTTACTCTTTTTAGAATAAAAACTATTTTTAGTATGATACTATTATTAGAAAGTTTCTATTGTAGGTAAGTTTCTATGTTTAGAGATTTACTATTTTAGGAAAATTACAATTTTGGGAAAGTTACTTGAAAGGAAAGTTTCTATTTCTTGAAAGTTTTTTAATTCTCGCTTACTCATGCGTGAGAAGCCATTAATTAATGAATGTAATAAACTTATGGAATAAGTTAGGTGTGAGATTAGGGGTGATAATGAGACGAGACAGCTCGCGAGCAACTCGAGATCGACTCGGTCAAAGCTCGGCTCGTGTGAGCTCGGCTCGGGCTCGGGCTCGGCTCGAGAGCTTAACGAGTCAAGCCGAGCAAACACCGGCTCGGCTCGAAAAGCTCGCGAGCAGCTCGAATTTGTGTGATTAGAGAAGATTTTCCTCATATTTTATAAAAATATTTTATCATTATTATATATTTGTATCACATATATCAAACTTCTAACTTATTTGCCAAATTATTTTACATATATCTTTCGACTCTTGTTATTGAAAATATTGGAAGGAAAAAATTAAAAATCAACAATTATATATAGGCTCGATTTGAGCTCGAGTTTGGCTCGAGCTCGCGTTAAAGCTCGCAAGCTTTTATACGAGCACATTTTTTTCAAGCTCGGGTAAGCTCGAGATCGGCTCGAGCTCGAGTTTTTGTTCTTGACCACAAGCCGAGCAAGGCCAAGCTCGGGCTCGGCTCGGCTCGTTAGCACCCCTATGTGAGATATAGGATAATAACTTAGTATATATATGCTTAGATGCTATAAGTAATTATTAAATCGATCTTCTGCGGTTGTATCGGCGATCACACTACAAGGTAAGACGACTAGATAAGGAGAAGTACATAGCCTTTGTTCAGGGCTTTGCACCACTAGGTCAGCCGTTGCCCAGTATTTTTAGTTGAGTTAGCCTAGTGAGGTGGTCGTTGCAGAGTACAGTACTACCTTATCTAATTCGTATTGCGGCACTGTAGAATAGTGCGAATGAAAAATATGAGTAAAGACACTAATAGAATTCCATAAGATAAACGATTTACAAATGCGGTTGAATGCACCTTTAATTAATTTTAAAATGAGTATACCAATCTGTTATTTTAATACTTATGTTTTATACATTTGATTTAAGTTCTTAAATCCATTTTTATATATCAACATTATTCATTTTGTTTGATGTAATATAGCTGGGAGAACACCTAAGTTGCTTCCTACTGATTGTAACATGTTATTTATTAACATGACAGGTATGGGCATGAATGATGGTGTAAGCTAGCTAGTGTTCTGCCGAGACACTTTGCATAAATGCTAGTTTTACCTAATCAGTTGGTCTTGCTTCAGACGGACCATTTCGGTCTGAAGCAATAAGACAAGATTTTGTAACCACTTTACAGTTAGATGTAACCACTATTGAAAACAAGTTGATATAAGCTGTGGTTACATTTTATCAAAAAGTGGCAACATAATCCCGTCTTATTTTTCAGACGGAAATAGTCCATCTGAAATAAGAATTTGTGTTACCTAATTAGTATTGTTTGGTTTTTAGACCTTGCTTTCATGCCGTTTTAGTACTTGTTATAACTACTTTTATGTTGGGATTTACTATTTTTAAATTAATAATTTTAATTCTGATTTTAAGTTTACCTAGTTTTGATCATTGCGTTATTTAATCTTAATTAAACAATGTTTCCGCCTTTGTTTAGCACTAAAAATTATAGGGGGTTACAAAAAAAGTCATAGTATACTACTAAAATTTGAGAAGTCATCTTAGTGCGAGAAAATTATTTAATGGTTAGAGACAAAATAAAAGTTAAACAACTTACTGCTTGTATACCAGTGCAGCACATTATTATCGTAACTCGTGGGTTATTTTGGTATATGACAACGCACATGCTTAAGAACTAGTAGATATATTATTAGGAGTTTATTAATTCTAAAAATGATAACACACTAGTATAATATAATAAAAATGTGAAAAATAGATGGATTCTGAAACACTAATTCTTGTTTCAGACCAATTTATTTGGTTTGATTCTGATAACGAGGTTTTGTACTTATTTTTATTTTCAAATGTAACCACTATAATTCAGGTATTGTTATAGCTAAGGGTAACATGTTCTCCAAATGTGGTTACATTTAGCTGTAAACTGGGTACAAAACCCCGTCTTATTCGTACATACTTAAAATAACTTGTCTGAAAAGAGACCAACTCATTATGAATAGGATAAGCACATGTTTTTAATTTATTATCAACAAAGAATGTGTTGGAGAAAGGGGTTAAGAAACTTACTCTTAAAAGCGTGGTGTTAGAGTGAGAAAAAGCATATAATTATTCATCAAATATCTTGAATTGTGTTGCCATTTATAATAATCTTCTTAATATGGGAGATGTGGTCCCACTCAGAA
Organism: Heliosperma pusillum; assembly: GCA_022085475.1. NCBI lineage: Eukaryota > Viridiplantae > Streptophyta > Magnoliopsida > Caryophyllales > Caryophyllaceae > Heliosperma > Heliosperma pusillum. Next base: position 196,473 of record JAIUZE010075380.1, read on the forward strand.
CCCTCATCTTTAGCATATCTTCGCACCAAGCCTGGGCAGTCTGCAATATTCAAATAGGTTAGACATTGCATGTCCTCTTTTGAGGGTAGTCCTTTCAAGTTCTTGCAATTTTCAAAAATCAACCATCTTAGAGAGGTGAGGTTGCAAATCCAAGACGGTGAGTCTTCTAAGTCATCAAATTCCCAAATATATAGTGCAATAATTCGAGTGAGGACACCAAGTTGTTTAGGAAGAGTCTTTATTTTTGGGTGACCGTGCAACATTAGCCGTGTGAGAGAACGGAGATTGAGAATAGGAGTCATGTCAGAGAAGTAGTCGTTAATTTCCTTCTCGTCTCTAAAACCTTCAATTTCCAATCTACTTAAAACAGGAAGATCTTTAGCAGACTCAAGCACGGATCTCACTTGCTCTATTGACTTAAAGCTCATTCTCAATACCCAAAGTTGTCGTAACATGCTGACATTTGTTAACGAATCCTTAATCATCGGACAATTTCTTATAAAGAGCGTGTTTAACATTGTACATTCTTCAAGATTACTTGGGATCGTTCCCAAACTTGGACAATTATTAATCTCGAAGCTACGAAGGGAAGAGCGGATAGGGAGAATATCTTCCATAATAAAATTCAAGACACAGCAATGAGCCACCATTAATGATTGGAGATTGACAAGTGCTTCCAATCCAATGGGCAAAGAAACCAAATTTTGAAAATTGAATATATGTAATATTTGAAGCATCCTGCAATTTGTCAGCTGCTGAGGTAGGCTCCCAATTTTAGGCAACATGTTCATGATGATAGAGGTGAGACCTGAATTATATTTGATGATATCCACGGACTCCAAGCTATCAAGATGTGAAAGTTCTAGGTTTGTTAGGGACTTAAATTCAAATCCGGGAATACATTCCAGTAGAAAGCAGTCTATAATTCGTAGAGTTTCAAGACTAGGAAATGCTGCTTTCGGTGGCTCCCTCCATGTGGTAAGCCTATGAAATCCAGAAATCTCAAGCTCTCGAAGACTATTAAAAGAGACAACTTCTGGCATGCCAAGATCATTATCGCCATAAAAGTTAAACCCTATAATCTCCACATCAAACCTACTTAAGGTTAAAAACTTGAGGAGAGGTAGTTGCCCTAATTTTGGAAGTGTCTCACATCTACTACAGTTCAATAGTTTTATCGTGTGAAGATTATTGAGAAGTGTCCTGCTAGCTGTCATTCCCGTTAAAACAGCCATGACCATAATCCATTTCGGAAATCTTTCACCAATAAAGTTTCGTACTTCTAATGATGTTATGCCCAACTGAGGTTCTTTGGCTTCTAGGTCATCTTCATCACAAATAGCCTCTCTAGTTTCTTCTATTTCCTTCACCCACAAGAAGTTAGCCTTGCTGACTGCGCTTGTCGTTTCAAGGTCTTTTAAACATTCGAGAGCCAACACATAAACCTTATCTTCGACTTGATGCAAATTACCAAAATCCTCCCTCGTCCATTTTTCTTCATCATCGTCCAATAAAAGAGAGGGCAAGTTTTGAATCGTTCTCAAACTAATACAATCAACATCTTGAAAGGTACGAAGGAAACTGCGGATATTGACAACATCGTCCATAATAACATTCATGGCAGCTCCATTAATCACCCTCAATGATTGGAGATCTATAAGGGATTCCAACCTACTGGGCAAAGAGGCTAGTCTTTGAAAATTGGATATATGCAATGTTTGAAGTTTCGTACAATTTGCTAGCTCCTCAGGTAGGCTAACAATTTTGGGTAACATGTCCATGGTGAGAGATATGAGACCTAAGCTATGTTTGAGAATATCAATAGACTCCAAACTATTAAGATTTCCGAGTTCTAAGGTCATTAAGGATTTAAATTCAAACACTGGTATTGACTCTAGTAGCGTGCAGTCTTTAATTCGTAAAGTTTCAAGACTAGGAAATGCGGCTTTGGGTGCTTCCCTCCATGTGGTGAGCCTACGAAATCCGGTAATCTCTAGCTCTCGAAGACTATTAAATGATACCCCTTCTTGCATAATAAGATCATCACCACCATAAAACTCAATGCCCATGATTTCAACACGTAGTTCACTTAAAACTAAACATTTGAGATGTGGTAATTGCCCCAATTTTGGGAGTGTTTGACATTTGCTGCAGTTTAATAATTTGATCGTGGTCAGATAATTAAGTTGTGTTTGGATAGTGGTCACTCCTCCTGTTGGAACAGCCATAACCATAATCCATTTTGGAAATCTCACACCAGTGAAGTTTTGTACTTCCAAAGATGTTATGTTCGGCTGAGGTTCAAGGGTTTCCAGTTCATCTTCGTTGAAAATACCCTCACTAGTTTCCGTTATGTGCTTCACCCATAAGAAGTTTAATTGAGTTACTTTGCCCGCCTTAATATCATCTTCGAATTGATGCAAAGATTCATAATCATCCCTTCTCCATCTGTCTCCATCATTATCCAAAGAAAGTGAAGACAAGTTTTGGAGGATAGTTAATTGTTGCAGCCCTCTCCATGGCAATATGGGAGATGTTGTCAAGATGTGGCGCAAGTTCACCAACTTGTACAATACTTCTGGTAGCATCTTCATGTTTCTACAACCTTTGAGTATTAACGTCTGTAGTTGGTGCAACTGAGTAATCAAATCTGGTAGTGTACTAATTGGGTTGTAAGACAAGTCAAGAAATCTCAAATGTTTCAACAATAGAACAGCAGGCGGTAACTCTGTTATGCCAGTACTATCAAGTTTTAGAGTACGCAAATATCTTGAGTGGGTCAAGAAATCCCACGGAATATCAAAACCTATCAGACTAAGTGTTCGAAGCTTTATAAGAGCCTTTTTAGGAGGTAAAGTTATTTCGGGGCAATTTTCTAAAGATTCAAATACTAGATGTCGACAATTACCAATTTCATTTAGATCTTTAGCCTCCTTGATCAAGTCGCTTCCACAGACATAGACTGCAAGATCATACACCAATTCATGCATTAAGTAGCCCAAAATTCCATAATTTGTTGGCACACATTTTAACAACGAATTACTTAGCAAAATATTCAGATTTTCCTCCCCGATTTCCTCTGCGGTCATATTTTTTCTTGTATCATCACGAAGGTAACCCTGAGACGACCACAAACTAATCAATTCACTCTTGAAAAGATAATTGCCTCTAGGAATAGTTGCGCAATAGGCAAAACATTGCTTTATAGACGGAGAAGCTAGATGTTTAAAACTCGGAAAAAGCGTTGGAAGAATCAGTCTCCGACCATGTGGCGTATCCCATATCTGGCTTTTCTCTATTAATTCCCAATAATCTAAATCACATTTCGACTGCAATAGACCTCCAATCCCTTTAATAGCTAATGGAACGCCCTTACACTTCTCGACAATCCTTCTCCCAACTTCTTCCATACTAGAAGTAATTGGTTGTGTATTGTTGCTGAAGAGTATCTTTCGAAGTAGAGACCAACTTTTGTCTGCTGAAAATCCTTCTAGTTTATGTTTGAATACGACTCCTGCAGCCTTCGCAACTTCATCGCTACGAGTGTTAATTAACATCACACTTCCTGGCAGAGTACCAATTTTGTTCAACCAGCCATCTATGCAACGCCATGAATCTTGTTTGTCGTTCCAGACATCATCAAACACAAGTAACAATTTCTTTCCTGTCAAATTTTCTTCAAGTTTCCTTATGATTGCATCTATATTTAACAACTCTGATTTATTTGATGTAACCGATTCAACCATTTGATTTAAAAGTCCGGTAATTTCGAAGCTCTCGGATACACACATCCAAATTCTTTTACCAAAATTTGCGCGAATTCTCTCGTGCTCATACAAATATCTTGTTAGTGTTGTCTTGCCTACACCTGTTTTGATAGAATAACGTGTTAGTCTTCTTATTAAAGGTACAATTGCATTAACATGAATAACTTTTAAGTTCTAACAGTAATAACAAAACACGATACTATTTTGTTAAGAACGTATAACGTCACGAGGAAATGAGGTTTCAAATTGTGAAATCAATATATCTATCTATCTATCTTTTATCTATCATTCATTCTATATACATGAACTTTTCGAGCAATTTTAGAGAGTCCAACGGTCGCAAATCACTTCAAGTGCTCTCATTAAAAGTTGAATTTCGAGCGATGTGAGAGACTCCAACTCTAAAGAACTACCGAATTTCACAATTGTTAAAAATAACAACTAAATCTAAACGGGTGCCTTATTGCTATTTTTCTATTTTCTTTATTGTTTTTGGATAATCAATTAGCTTTATTTCCATAATAATCATACAGTCACGCGTCATTCATAGGAGACTAATTGTTGATCATATCATACAGAAAGTTTACCCAGAAATTATATGTTACAGCCTAAAGATGATTTTAGTTGATCATAGTTAGAACATAGGATTAACATGGAGTACATATCTATAACTCATAGACGCCGAGGTTAGTTCTTTACTGCAAAGTTACTACTCCGTATTTAGACATAAACACGATATTTTTTAAAGTTTCATTATAGCTTCCCCGTATGTAAGTTGATACTTTTTTTTATACATGTGTTGTAAGTTGTAACAATGAGAAACAAAGAAAAGTCATTATTGGGTTTGCAAAAATTCTAATTCGTGACGGCAATCTTTCGTAAGTTATAGATCAAGTTCCCCTCACAAAGAGTAAGTGAGGCTTGCCCATCACAAGCAAGACTTATTGTGTTTGTATATGTATGTACCTGTGTAGATAAGAGTTGCTTTATTTTATTTTATTTAGAGAAAAAGTGCTATTAGTTTAATGAGTTACAATTAAAATTGGGTACGTATATCTATGAAAATAAATACAGATATTAGGAATTATTTTGTGTCACGAATGTTAGACAATATTATGTAAATATATCATCTTATTTACTACGTAGTTTGTATTGGATCGGAGGAAGTATTGTCTTAGGAAGCTTTTAAAAGTAAGTATTATTATCAAAACTTAGTGAAACTTACCTCATCAAAACTTAATTTAAGAAAGTATAATAGAAATGTGAAAAATCTTTTAATTATTTAAATATACATTTCCTATATTATATTCAAGTGGTGTTTATAATTTTTGTAGAAAAACTTTTACATTCCATTTCACAAAAAAAAAACATATTGTAAAATTGAGTATCATTCGAACTTAGATATCCACCCAAAATCTTTTGAAAGTCTTAAGTATTGTCTTACAGAGCACTTAAAATTTTGTATTCTTATCTCCACCTTAATGAAATTTACATCATCAAAATTAATTTAGAAATATATCATAAATAATAATTTGGGAAAGTATCATAAATAATAATTTTAATGATGTACTACTTAATATGTTATTTGTCCCACATTGGAAAATAAGATATGTGTGGCGAATATATTATGTATAAATAGAAGAATTGTCCCACATATATCATAAAAGTATCATAAATTGGGGGTGAGCATGTGATTATAAATAGGAGTCGGATATTGAACTTAGATATAAACCCAAAATCATTTAAGTTTCTCAAATATATATTTAGAGAGCTCTTAAAATTTTGTATGGAGTATTAATTATGAAAATAATATAATTAGATTCGTGGTAAAAAAAATGCTATCATTACAGTATAGAATATCATATAATCAATCAATATCAATATATATATATAAAAGAGGCTTTTTTCAAGGCACGTGAGAGACTCCACCTTTATAAGAACTCTTTCAATAATTGTTTCCAATAAAAAATAAAAAACTTATAAGAACTCTTTCAATAGTTATTTCCAATAACCATAAGATAATATCACGTTGGAATTGGACTATACTAAAAAATAATATTTCAATAAGCATATGATATCACATTAACTTCTTAAAAACAATAATTTAATACAAAAAATAAAATTATATAATTTTATTATATTCCTATTCCTAGAACCTATAATATCATGTATCTTTTTAATACAAAAATTAATTTTTTTTTTGGAAAATATTATACTCTCCAAGTTTTGTAAAAATCAATTCATATTATTAGTTTTAACTTGCTTAAAATTCTTATTGTTAGATACTATTAATTAATTATTAATATATATATATATATATATATATATATATATATATATTATATAAAAGATGATTTTTCAAGACATGTAGTAGTCTCCAAGTTTTTTTAAAACAGAGAGTCCAACTTTTTAAATAAACTACCTAAAATAGTTTTTAATGAAAATATATTTAAAGATAATAACAAAAAAGATAAAATATTGTATATATCACATCTCAAGTTATAAAACAACCTTGGTAAGTAATCTTTTATGGAAGTTTATCATAAGAGTTTTAGTAGGATATAATCTCAAAGAAAGCAAATATAATAAACCATTAAAATAATACCAAGCACTATAAGAATATTCTCTATATAAAACCCATCTTACCCATCTTCAAAAAATTAAACTACACTTTTTAGATTGTGATAATATATTTTTGCTTTGTATTGCATGTTTGCTTCACATTACTTTTGTCTCTCCTACCCTATTTTTATAGTGTGAGATCTAATGTTGTACTTTTTATTTGTTTGTTTTTCAGGAAGCAATAAACGGATGGATAGTTTAAAGGCCCGGAATTACAGCGTACATTTTTTTTACTATCATCATAACGGTGATATTGGTGGTAAGTCGATAAGTACACCCTCTTATTATGAATGTCTTTTATATTATATCGACTTACCTATGACTTTTATAGTTGTTATCATGCCTGTAAAGAAGTATATCGAGTACAAAAGTTGGTTACACTTTCTGTTTCAGTCAATTCTTACCATACCTATAAAAGATGGTAGGAATCAAATTCTATAAAATATGGAAATTAATCTATAAATCTTAATTAATAACCGTATATAAGGTTTTACGTAACCATTATGCCGTCATAAGTACCTATTAAGAGTATAGGGTGTTAAAGCGTTTTACTTTGCAAGGAATTTCACAATATGTATACATATAAGAAATATATATTTTCCAGCTACTACTATCTATCCTTAAATTAAGGAGATTTCAATTATCAATTTTTGTTACAATAGAATTCAAACTATTAGAGTATATATACTAATTTGTGAAAGTCAAAATTCTAAATATGAGATTTCTATTTTTTTCCATTAGTTTTATGACTTTTTCTTGTGAACACAATTTTATACCCCGTAATTTTGAAGTTTTAATGTATTTATTTAGGTTATTAACTTGCTAAATTATGATAATGATTTTCTTTTACCTTTTATACAAGGCAATACACGGAGTACCAGTCAGATAATTGATTCATGTTTTTCCTATTTTTTAAAATAACGGATTTTATTTGTAAGTTTGAGGATTTATGGCCAAGAAGCAACACGGAACTTTCCTTTGCCACCAAAGAGCAAACCTCTTTGAGTCTTTAATATACAAAATATACATATACATACTTTCTACATATAATTTCTACAGTAAATATACATTTAGATTCTCATATATATGTGTTGTTCTATAATTCAGTGTTTTTAATTATAGGCATTATTTTAGTCCTATTGTCATTATGTAAGGAATGGGGTAGATTTTAGTTGTGTTTTTTAATTCATATGGTAGCATAAGTGACAATTAAGTCGTTATATACGTACTTAAATATAGCACAACTAAAACCATATGAAACTCAAGAATTTTACAAAAGAAATTAATATTAAACGAGCAAAAAAGATCGTATACAATTGTGAAGTTTAGTCCAAACAGGATATAAACATGCATGTTCCAGAACTATCCAAACAAATTGTTAAGAAAATAAAGGACCTCTAAATAATATAAATTTATCCTAAACTTGGAGACTACCACCTACCTATTGTTTTTTTTATTTTATTAATCAACAAGTTAAATGCAATATCAAATGTAATATTATAATTACATATATAAGTAGGATTGTGTCTGTGATTATAATAATTAAAAGAAGAAACAAAAAAAAAAACTTCCTTATGAATCTGAGACTCTATGTTTGAACAGAAGAATAGTATACACGGTAAATATTTAATAAGCTCACACAAAATCAATAGTGAAAAAGTAAAATAAGTTTCCTAACATTGTTCTGAGATAAGATAGTAAAAACCATTATACCACACTTTTTTTATTTTGATTTTTAATTAAGATAATTATCAAACTACTTCTAACTAATCTCATAGGGTGTCAGGGTGAGATGTACAACTATTACACCATACTCATTTGAATAAGCCAGACACTAATTCAGGGAGTAAATTTATATAAATGTTTGATCGTAATAATCCCCATACAAATAAAATATGCGTAAGTTTTAGTGATACGAGTACATTTTTTGGGTAATATGTGCACAAACTTAATTTGAACTAATTTTGCATCGTTTAAAAAAAACCTACCCGCCACATTAATGTTTATTGCACTAAGATTTAGTTCAATGTCATATAATTATTATAATTATTATGGTTAGATTAGAAAAACGTAAAAAAAAATTACAATGTAACTCAAAACTTTCTAAGACGCTCCATAAACAATACATATATATATGCTAAGTTAGATTTAATATGATTGTACAATACAATTATACCTATAAGGGTCCATTTTTTTCAACTAAACCTTGAACATCATGACACATTGCATGCCGTTCTACAAATTTTAAGTTACAGAGTAATAACTAATAAGTCATATTTTAAGTGTAAATTATAGAGATAACAAAAAAGAATTCATGCAATTTATATTACTATACATTATTTAATACTTTGACCTATACTAAATGTCTATTCTACAAAAAAAAATTAAAACTAAGTTAGAGTGTTGTACAAACAGCGGGAAATAATGATAAAAATATCAATAATCACTTCAATTCAGATTTATATTTAGTTTTATTAACATCGTAGGGGATAAATACATATGATTAAATAAGGTTTATGTTAAATTGTACAGGGTCAAATTAATAACAAAGAATAAGAATGTCATCACCTTTTATCGATAATACTAAGGACACGAGCGTCATCCTAATAAGTCAGTTTTAACAATGGATCACTGGACACGTTTATATCTCAATAATTATCCAATTTTCTAAGCCCATTGGAAAACGTACATTAATGTTATTTGATATTGTATCCATACTAATTAAAAGAATATTATAAAATTTCATGTTCACTCTTCTGTGACTTTACAACTTTCGTACATATACATTTTGTTAGAGTAGAAAATTGAAAGACCCAATGAAAAAGTGGCACATTCGTGTGAAATACACTAACATACCTATGCCACAATGCCAATTTGTGTGCACTACGCGACCAAGGGTGTTCGTGGATGGTCTTTATTCCACTGATAAAGATCGCTAGATAAATTGAGTGAGAAGGTTAAGCGACGTTCAAGAAGTAGGTTGATTAATTTTGTTAACTAAAAGAGTATCATTTCCCTAAAAAGTCAAAATAATATCAAATTTAACGATTGTGATAAAATTTAATTATTTTATAATCAAATGAAAATTTAATTCATGTCAGTAACTCAGTATTATGTTGTTAAAAGTTACTTCCTTCGTCCCAATTATTTGTTTGTCTTTGATTAAAATACATCTCACAAAGAATATAAAAGGTAAATAAATGAATGAGACGGAGGGAGTTTAAGTTAATGTTCAAACTTTATAGGTACTTAAAGTTATTCTGTAATAATTTAAAAAATCAAATTTAAAAGTGTATTTCAATAAGTTGATTGTTATAGAAAATTTTTAAAAATGACAATAATGTAGACCCGTGCATCGCACGGGCGTAAAATCTAGTTTGTATATACTTGAGGTAATTCTTAGTATATTATTTATCTCACATTAAAAAATATTGTAGGTGTAGTGAATATACTACATATAAATGATAGAAATTGTCCTATATTGGACAATTACCATAAGGTGGGGTGATTCTATGATTACAAATATGAGTCATATTAGGAACTTATGTATCAACCCAAAATCTTTCGAGTTTCTTAAGCATTGTCTTAGAGAGCTTAACTCTTAGGTACCTTGGATCATTTTTTTTGTGAATGTATCAATCAAAACATATGTAAACCTATTAAATGATTTGAACGGGAGGGTTATGTTAATATTTTTCTAATCCTAATATAGATCAAACATAACTTGAGTCCTGACAAGGTTGGTAAAATATGGTTAAATTGAATTTGAATCAATACATTAATATTATTTTCGTAAAAGTTATATTTTATTATTGTCTTAAAACTTAAAAAGTTTGTTTTTATAACTAAATTGTTATTGAAAATTTATAAAAACGACATTAATGTAGACATGTGCATCGCACGGGCATGAAACCTAATTATGTAATACACACATTCTCATTTCAGACGGACACTACGTCGTAAACTTAAGACGGGTCAAATACATACCAAACTACCACATTTATTGCCTAGAAAATACCAGAAGTTTTTTCTTTATTATTGCCACTTACTACTATTTGACCGTTTAAAGTTTTAGACTGATTTAACCGTTTTAAGCAAGACTTGTTGTATACTCCATATAATAATTTTGAGAAAAAAATGATCACTATTTATAATACAGGAACAAATTGTAACTAATGATCGAGAATCAAAATGCTTGTGAAAATAATTCTAAACTAAAGAGTTATTTCGATATCTCTTAGCAATAGGTCACATAGAAACATAAATTATGAGTATAGAAGTAAGAGTGGTCCATGAGTAACAGTAACTCAGTTAGCTATTGTCTCGTGAAAATAATTCTAAACTAAAGAGTTATTTCGATATCTCTTAGCAATAGGTCACATAGAAACATAAATTATGAGTATAGAAGTAAGAGTGGTCCATGAGTAACAGTAACTCAGTTAGCTATTGTCTCACCAAACTTATTTACATATTATGAAACGTATTTAAATGTGAGTGTTAAACATGGGTACAAACCCAATTATCGGAATAGTTACTACTCAATTTTGGCACTCGGTCCTAAAATAAGGATACGAGTATAAATATAACTCTTGAAAACAAATTTCAACGATAAATATAAAATATTTTATTTAAACAATTATTTAGGAGCCATTATATAAATTAAAGAAATATTTAGAATATTTACTTTTACAAAGAATTTAAAGAGACGGTTTCTCACTAAATTGAGAGACCAATTTATCGTACCCTTTTATGTATGTTTTTGTAGCCCATTTGTTATTGATTGTGACTCCAAATGTCTACTTTATTTGGATCAAGTTTTCGTAACAATCGTACATAATTTTATCATATATTGTAACAGTAATATCAGTACCCATTTTATAGTGTATTTTTTTGGTAATAATGTAAGTATTATAAATGATCAAAATAATCCCACAATACACAGCTTGATTGCCGTTTCCAATTCGCGGATCGGGTCTCAAAATTGAGCAAACACACGAGAGTCCTAGTCCACAAAACATATGGAGGCCCAATTAAACCAAACCTAGACAACAAAACCAGATTTTCCAACCTCTTATCCGTTCATCAATAATCATCATCAATCATCTCCCTCATCTCCTTCTTCTACTCTCTTCATCTTCTCCGCCTTGATACCCATTTTATAGTCTACATACCCATTTTATTTATTTTCGTACGATTTTTTCATCAATTTGTATTGGTCTCCAATAAATTTATTGAGAGACGGGTCTCGCAGATGACTTACCAACAAGGTTTCCTACTAAGTGGAGTGTGATCCAACTTCTAAAAGATTGTTAATTCTTTTATCTTTTGTATGTAACATACATACCAAGTTAATTTTTGTCATTGTTCATGGTTATTATAAATAAGGATATTGCTACATATTAAAAATAACTTTTCCAGACATATAACTTGTGAGTATAGTTTTATCAATGGTTAAAAGAGTTTTTATTGTAAAATCTATTTTCTTTTGAAAAGTCACGTTACTCAAGTCAACAATTGACAAATATCTTTTGGAGAACAGTGTTTATAGATTTATCTCATATTCGTTCAATTGTCTGAACAATCTTTGAGTTTTCTTATTACTTTCTTTGTAACGAGAGGAAGTCGAGTGTTTATCGATACTCGCAATTACAATTATAGTTTATTGTAAAAGAGGTTGATTATTTTGTAATCTGGGGGAAGGTACTAAACTAATTAATCGAGAATAATGGACATAGTTTCGGGGTGTGAAGTTGAACCACTTCAAAAATCCGTTGTGCAAATTTATTTATCCCTTTTTAATGTTTTTATTATTGTGTAATATTTGTATTATTTGAATCAAACCAATAAATTCAAATATATAAATATCATTCGATCAAAGTCGAAAAATTGGTAGATACTCAATTCATGCACCCCCTCTTGAGTATTTCCTAGGGATCCATAAGATTTTCAATTGGTATGAGAGACTCATGCTCTTGATTGCCTAACATTAAAAGAGATTGATCTGTCTTTATATTGTTAAGTGTTTTATTTTTTATTTTTCTATGGATTCCAAATATCTTAAGTGTCCCGTCTTTGATCGAAAAAACTACGGACTTTGGAAAAACATGATGACTCAGTAATTAAGGGTTATGATTGAGAATGTTGGAAAATTATTCAAAAAGGTCCTATAAAAGTTTTGGTATGTTCCGCTGAAGGCAATTGTTCATGAAAAGAACGAGGATGACTATGCCAAGACATAATACAAGAAAGGTGAGAAAAACACAAAAGTTACGAGTCTTTTGCAAAATTGCATAAATGTATGAAATTGATTGATTTTCTTCATGTACTTCTGCTAAGGGAAAATGGCATAGTCTTAAGCTAGTCGATAAAGCGCTCCCCAGGCTTATTCTTAGTGGTCTAGTTTCATATGAAAATTGAGGAAAAGGGCGCAGAGGTACATCTCTTGTTAAGAATGCTTATTAAGAATATTAAGTTTTCTCTATGGAGAAAGATGAAAGTATAAATAGCATGTCTATTTTTTTTTATAATATTATGAATGAACTTGGAAATCTTGGTAGAAAATTTGAGACCGAGGATATTGTTAGGAAAATCTTAGGAGTCCAACTGAAAACCGGGAACCTAAGGTTACTGCGATTGAAGAAGCTAAAGATCTATCCTCACTCTCTTATAAGGAATTACTTGGCTCACTTATTGCGCACGAACTTACTCTTCATAAGCGTGCAAGTGAATCAAGTAAAGGTAAAGGGATAGCTTTAAAAGCGGATTCAAGCGATGAAGATACTGACATTGAGGATGATATGATTACTTTTGCTATTCGTTTTAAAAGTGGTAATTTTAAGAAGAGGCGGGAGAAATTAAAAGTTGACAAAAAATCTAGTGGTTTGAATTTAATTTCATTGAACAAAGCTTGATTTAAATGTGGTGATATTGATCACATGGTCGAAGAAGAACTGAAGTGTGTCTTATGGGAAATTCAAGTCGTTCACATCTTGAAGATGAAGACGAACATGTAAGTTTAATTCATTTTAAGAAGCAAGTCAAGAAATTGTTAAAAAATTCACTTATTTAATATTTTAAGAAAACTCGATCTTGATCAACGTCGTGAACAAAATCTTGAATTAATTGATTTGAAAGAACAATTATAGACATTGCTGAAGAAAATCAAGTTTTAAAATCTAAATAAGTAATTGAATTCTAAAGTTACATCTGATTCAGCTATGATTTTAAAATCAATTAAGTTTGAAAAAGCTATTTTAGAGTTTGAGGTTATAGCACAAACAACTATAATTTCATAACTAAATGAGAAGAATGATTTTCTAGAATCTAAGGTTATAGCTAATGAAGCTATAACTTCAAATCTAAAAGAGATAAATAATTTTCTAAACTCGGAGGTTATAGCTCATGAAGATGTAACTTCAAAAAAATAAAAGAGGAAACTGATTCTCTTACTCAACAATTAAAAGATTTAAATTCTAAATTAGTTGATATCAAGAAACCACATTCTATGGAAGTCACTCTACTAAATCAAAGATTTCTACATTTTCGCAAAAAACATTTAGAAAGTGATGTTCCTAGAGAGTCACAGCCTAACCATAAAGAATGCAAAAAAGAAATTGAGTCTTTAAAAGATGTACATAGACATGCTAGAATGTTTACGATAAATGGGATGGTAGCATTAAAGTTCTTAATTTTTGGCTGAATGGGATTAGGAAATGAGTGCTTTGATCGTATGGATCATGATAAATGCAAATCTATCCCTTTTGATTGTGATTTTAGGAAAAGGAAGTACGTGGATTTACCAGAGTACTTAATATGTATTTACTGCGGTTAATCTGGGCATATCCTAAATTCACGTGTCAAGCGACAAGGTGATCTAAATGAAGGGATTAAATTTGTCAAAGAATCAGTCTCTAATGAAAAAGAAATAGAAGAGAAGGAACATGTAGAGGTTAGAGATGAGGAGCTTAGATGTATTTATGACGGTGGATTTACACATCCAATAAACCGTGATTATAAAAGGAAGACTCATGCTACTACTTCCAATGCTAAACCTAACCATCCTACCCGACCTAGTGTTAAACAAGTGAAACCTAGATACACAAATACTAGTTTTGAATACATCTCATAATTTGTTGATAAATTTTACATCTCATCATATTTCAAGATGTGTCACAAAAAAGTATATTATAAATAGAAAACGTATGAGTTAGCCAAGTTTAATACAACTGTATTTCCTATAAAATAAAAATTAAATGGTAATTAGAGGTATTCTGACCATGCCCGCACACCAAACCTAGTATTATATATATAAACCGAAACCAACGATCATTAATATATAGAATGACATAAATATAGAATAATTCAGATCCTATATAGCTTAGAAGTATAAAGATGCTAAAAATTTTTTTAATATAGTATAAGTGTTTAGTTTTGTACACTATAAACGGATGACAAATTAATATTCCAAAAGATACAAAATTCTACGTGCATGAAAATTAGTTAAATATATTTCGCCTTAATTTGTGTTAGTAGCTTATAATTTTTCGACTAAGAAATATGTTATCTAGACAATAAATTATACGCCGAATTCGAATATAACGTTATACGGAGTATTAATTAGAAATAAAATTTTGCGAGGTGGAGTTTTGAAAGTTTCCATTGAGGTAGTAGTTTACATCCTTTGAGATCCCTTTTTCCCATGAGAATCAAACCCCAACATTTAGTTTTGATCCAAGGGTCATGATTTAACATCATCTTAATTCTTAACGGGTTTATGTTATACCCAATCACATAAAGGTCATCGAAAAGTCGTCGGAAATTAACTCCACACCCATCACGCAGGTCAAAGGTGGTCGTCCAATGATCATGCCGGTCAAAGGTGATCAACCACCAAGTCAACCCGATTTCCCACATGTGAGTGTAATCCCACATTGATAAAAGAGGAGAGAGTTTACCAGCTTATGAGTAGACCTGGCAAAACCCGACCCGAATGACCCGACCCGTGACCCGAAATTGACCCGAACTACAACACCCGAATATGACCCGAAACCCGATTGGACCCGACCCGACCCGAACATGACCCGATCTTTCTTGACCCGTAACTGACCCGACTCGAAAATAACCCGATCCAAAACCACTCAAGCCGAAAATGACCCGACAAAACATAACTTTAATTGAACCGAAAAGACTTAAAATGACCTTTTGTCTCTTATTCTTTGACCCGAAAATGACCCGACCCGAAATAACCCGACCCGGTTGACCCAAAATGGACCCGACAACAAACCCGAAACCCGAAATGACCCGACCCGACCCGAATTAACCCGAAATCAACGAGAGACCCGAACTGACCCGACCCGAACTAGCCCGACCTGAACCCGACCCGGTTGACCCGTTTGCCAGGTCTACTTATGAGGCAATGGGCTACTCCCTCTATTGCCAATTGGTTTTAGAGTGGAACCTCCTTGACCTTATAAAATGGACTCTCTCTCTTCAGTACGGGTTGGACCCAGGCCCGATTATGAAATTTAACATGGTATCAGAGCCCATGGTAAAAAGACCTGGGCATAGAAGAAAAAAAAATGGGCAAGAAATCGCAGCCGTTGAAGAATAACACGGTTTGCTTGACGACTGGAAGAGAGGTCAGAAAGCCCCCCAGTCTGATTTAAGTGGGCTCACATGTGAGGGGGAGTGTGAAGAAACCCAATTGTCCCACATGTGAGTGTAATCCCACATTGACAAAAGAGGCGAGAGTTTACCACTTTATAAGGCAAGGGGCTACTCCCTCTATTGCCAATTGGTTTTAGAGTGGAACCCCTTGAGTTTATAAAGTGGACTCTCTCTGCTCGGTACGGGTTGGACCCATGCCCGATTATGAAGTTTAACATGGTATCAGAGCTCATGGTAAAGAAAGACCTGGGCATAAAGAGAAAGAAAAAAAACTGGGCCAAGAAATCGCAGCCGTTGAAAAATAACACGGTTTGCTTGACATCTGGAAGAGAGGCCAGAAAGCCCCCCCCAGTCTGATTTAAAGTGGGCTCACATGTGAGGGGGAGTGTGAAGAAACCCGATTTTCCACATGTGAGTGTAATTCCACATTGATAAAAGAGGAGAGAGTTTACCACCTTATGAGACAATGAGCTACTCCCTCTATTGCCAATTGGGTTTAGAGTGGAACCCCATTGGGTTTATAAACTGGACTCTCTCTCCTCAGTACGGGTTGGACCGAGGCCCGATTATGAAATTTAACATGTGGTCTATGGGTTTCAACTTTCAAACCCATGAAATCTTGGTTCACTTGCACATCCTAATTCCTAGTACCATTGTGACACATCAATCATTTTCTTAATTTAGATTTTCTTTTTGTTATAGGTATATTAATCTAAGTTGAATATAATATATACCTTTAATAACTTAGCAATTCTTCTTTAAGACGGGACGTCTCAATTGGGTTTAGAGTGGAACCCCATTGAGTTTATAAACTGGACTCTCTCTCCTCAGTACGGGTTGGACCCAGGTCCGATTATGAAATTTAACATGTGGTCTATGGGTTTCAACTTTCAAACCCATGAAATCTTGGTTCACTTGCACATCCTAATTCCTAGTACCATTGTGACACATCAATCATTTTCTTAATTTAGATTTTCTTTTTGTTATAGGTATATTAATCTAAGTTGAATATAATATATACCTTTAATAACTTAGCAATTCTTCTTTAAGACGGGACGTCACGTCCCTCTCACAAAGTGCAAGTGGGGGAACAAGTGGGAGGCAAATGAATCCCCCCACTTGCAGCTTGTGAGAGGGACTTGACCCGTCTTCAGTTTAAGACGAGTCATCCCGTCTGAAATGAGAATTTGTGTTAATTACTTATTATTAATTGGTATTGTGATGTTCTAACTTAATCAAATGTCTTGTATTCAATTCCTATTGATGTAACAGTCTCAAAACTTCGAGAGAGAGCGATTTAGTGCCCTTGTGGTCCTTTCCGGCACAAATCTGAATTTAATCAAATAGTATGAAAAATTAAAACATGAGTGATTATTTTAATTTTAACAATTTTCTCCTGGGAGACATGACAATTAACATTATTCCATTTTTAGAACGTCCACAAGTTCGTGATTTGGCCCAAAAAATCAAAATATTTGTTCAAAAGACGTGTTCCATTCAATTATTGAAATACAAGGTTTGTTTCTGATCCAATACTCTCTATATATGTTTTCCAAAACCATATTTTGTTTATGGTATTTAAATATGTTATTGATTATAATACTTATTTTCACAAAAGTAAGTCCTATTTTACAATAAAACATTGTTATATCAAAGACCTTGCTGCCTTGATTATGGAAAGTTAATATTATTTGATTTTAAAATAACACTTGAATAAAATAGTTTGTACAAGAATTATTGTTTTCACATTGAGCGTGTCATTATATTGTAGCCCATGACTATTTTTAATGCAAAAACATTTTACATTAACTGTACCCACTTTATAACTTTTTTTTTTAATTACCAATTTTGTCTCCCATTAAATTAACGCAGTTGTTGGATTTAACAACACCCTAAATTAAAGACTCAATCTCATAAGACCTACTCAAGACTAAAATTAAAAGTTTAATACTCTCTTTTGTTCAAGTTAATCTTCCTTATTACCCTTTTTGGATTATTCCACCTATCTTTTCCATTTACTTATTTTTTTTGAAACCTTTTCCATTTACTTATTGGATAAGTATTGTTTGGTCGAAATTTTATAGCATGTTGAATATTGTGTTTTGTATAATACAAATTCACTACCTTATTTCGTGTGTAATAAGAAAAGAGAAAGATTATACCGAATAAAAGTGAGTAGTTATTATAATTATAAATATTTTATAATTTTAATGATAGAGGTCCATAATTTGAACACCATCTGCCATCTGGTGAGGTCATATTTAATCTAACCGATAAAAATATGTGGAGTTGAACTATTGGGTTGAAAGTGGGTACATGAAAAAGGACAACAGATATATGTAAGTCGTGACACTAGAAATGCAAAAAAATCCAAAAATTTGAGAAGCAAAAATCTTTAAACAATGTGAAGTACCTCCCATTCCGACCATTGCAATAGTTGAGAAACTTGGTTCCTCGTAATTACTGGGATTACATATAACATCCAGTAACTTGTCCTGGTCGTCCACTCTCTCCATGTACTCTGATGCTTTGGCAGCTGCATGCTGTCTAATTGAACTCAAATGAACATCATTGTGACTATGGCTCCCAGATGGGGACACCATATCCACCTGGTTGAGTCCAATGTTCTTGGCTTCCTTGTCGATCTCATCGAACAACGAAAGGATCTCTTTAACCTTGTTTGCCATTTGAAGATGGAAAATTGCAGGACTAGAGGGTGTGAACCAGTTGCCGAACTCTTCTATAGGATTCTTTGGTTCCATTTTCCTTCGGAAGATTTCGATAGCATATTCATCCATTACGTCGTCAGCTGAGTAGGCTGCATCCTTCACTTTTTGCACCCAAAGATTCACCAATTGGCTCTTATTAGCATATTTCGTAGTGCTTGCATCATCCAGAAACGCCTGGATGTACTCGAATTTTTTGTGCAGCTTTTGAAGTTCATTCTTGAAACCCCAACCAAGATTTATCTCATCCATTGCCCTAGCAGCCACCCACTGTGCCAGTATCTTGACTCCAGCAGTCGCTGCACCGATTGCATATTCCGCCATTTTTTCTGTGATGGGGCTTTGTTTTCGTGTGTTTGAGAAGAAAGAATTGAGAAGTAATTCGAAAGTTGTATCATCCTAGCTGATTATATAGAACAATTCCACTATTGACTTTACATGTTCATATCCTCTAAACTAACCTTATCGGAGGACCAAGTAAATTAGTTTAGTGAAATTGTTACATTTAACCATAAACTGCCTGGATCATTATAGCTAGTAAAACCAAGGAAATCACTAGCTCGATCATTATAATTACATTTAACCATAAAATCGTTATAAAATTTCGGCCAAACTAAATTTAGTCCGTCTAAGAGGCCATTAACCGTCTTAATGTTAAGACGAGTAAAGTATTATACCACTTTTGAATATATAAGAGAAAAATAAAATACATAAAGAAAAGTAATATCCGTCTTATATATACAAGTGATATAATACTTGACACATCTAAAGATTAAAACGGATAATGTATCTTAAGTGAGAGTGTGAGACTACCAGAACATTTAGAACTGGTCAAAAGAGCGGGTAATCTCGGCCCGACTCACCCTTCGGAAAAAACATTTCCCTAGCTCACCTAGCCTACTCAGCCACCCCAACCCCACCCAAACCCGGACCGATTCCGAGTTTAACTCACTGGTCCGACACGCCCAAAGCCCGACCTACCCCTAGCCCCACTTAGGCTCACCCCCTAGCCCACCCAAAACCCGCACATCGGGCCTTTTTCTGACGGCCGGGCCGGCCAAATTAAGTGCCCCACCTAGGTGTGGTTCAGGCTTCCCATACCCGGGCCATTCTGGCCCGAACCGCTATGTTGACCAACTCTACTTCCCTTAAAAGGTCAACATAATGCCCACTTACAATATGACGTAAATAGGAATGTTCAAGCACGTTTGATGACGATCATCAATACATCATTGTTGAATATATCTTGCCTATCAAAAATTTTCAGTTTAAAACGGATACTATCCGTCTTAAACTTAAGGTGTGTCAAATATAACAAATTATAGCACTTGTTGCTTAAAAAATGGTACACGTTTTGTCTTTATTATCATCACTAGTTTTAAACCCGTACAAAAAATGAACGGGTCATAACATCAATCACTATCATTAGTTACGGAAGTATTTAAATTTGCGTAATATAAATTTGTTTGAGTTTGATTTTTGAATGAATACGAAATAATTTTTGTTGATTTGTTATGTATATACCAAATAGTAGGATGCTTGATTGGTTGGTTGCTAGTGAAGTAGTCGGTATAAGATTTTCCCACATTTAATTTTTTATGTGCTGGTTGTTAATGGAGTACTGGTTGTTTTATGCATAAGGTGTGTATGGAGTAATTCACTTTCTCCTTGATTTTTTTTTTCAATCACTAAATTTTATGACCATACAATAAAATATCTTTTTAATTTTTTTTTTGATTATTAATGATCTACTCTTATTCGGTTTAATTTTTTTATTTTTGATTATTAATTGGTGATTGCCTTGTTACAGGTATATTCAGCAATCAACAGTGTATATTGATGATGAATGGTTTGTAACACCATTATGAGATTTTTTTTTGTTTTACAATAGTATGGATTTGCGTAGTTTCGACTCTTGGCAGCTAACTATACTGTCGCCAACACTACATGTGGTATGATAACATTTAGTTATCGTTACCGAGTCTTCATCGAATCTCGATGATGAGCGGTTATAGTTCCGTCTGAGAGATTTTTTATTTAGTTGCGAGAGTATTGTAATTTTAATTATTAATTATTAATTGTATTATTTGGACTTTGTTTTGCATGAAATTGTTAATTTTAAATTTTTTATTAAGTTTTATATATATTATAGACTTTGTTATTACTAGAATATTGTAATTTCATAAAAGTCTAAGAAAACATAATTATCATAAAATCATGGAATATGAAAATATTCTTATAACATCAAAAAATTATGGAATTTATAAATATGTAAATAATTTAAATCAGAAATGTTAGGAGTGAGGAAAGAGTAAATAAATCAGAAATGTTAAGAATGAGGGGAGAGGGTAATTAATCTTTTACTTTTGATGTGGGTCCGCTTTTCCTGAATTTAAGCAGCCAATCAGAATCAGTGAAATGTTTCTGCTTTAGTATATAGTAGATGTGATAATATTTGACCCGTCTTAAATTTAAACGAAAAATGTTCGTATTACGCAAGACTTGCTGTAAAAAGGGTTGGGTTTCGGCCTTTCCCCTTTACTAGTGGGACCTAGAACTGGACATAGGGGCTGGGCCACACGGGGTCAGGCTGGGTTAGGGGGGGGGGATTATGATTGTACGAGCCTACACTACGGGATAGGGTGGGGCGGGCTTTAAGCGAGTCAGGCTGTCGATTGGTGGCCTAGGACCGGCCCGGGGGTCTAGAGGGTTGTCGGGCTGGGCAGATTATATAAAAAGATAAAGAATTAATTAGAATGATGTGTCGTAGCTGTTCATATAGAACAATTCCAATATTAACTTACATATCAAACACCCATTCAAATCCCCTCAACTAACCTTAACGAAGGACCAAGTAAATTGGGAGGATTGAAGACTTTTATATGCTCTTAACACTAAAATAATGAAAGTCCACATGATGTCCGTCTCTATCAAGAATCGCAGCTACCAAGATTGAGTTTTAAGGCTACCTACTATTGAAACGTCCTACTTCTATTCCCAATTCCACTCAAGACAATTTCAAACCAACTGAGAAAACAACAAAATGAAATATGAATATTTCACCATAGTATTTGATAAATTCTAGTTGGGAGAGTTTAAGATTTGTATTATTGAAAGACGTAGTTCTAACTATTACAATAACATATTCCGTAGTATATATAATGTTTGATAGGATATTAATTCTAATATTGGTAATATAATATGGGACTTGTTAAATCCCGCACATTATTTTACTTAATCCTACACTAATTTTCCATCTTTCCCGACTTTACCCCTCCCATTTTAAACACACATCCCTAAAATAATTTAGAACTACAATAAGAGAGATGGGGAGAGTGCAACCGTGCGACGGCTACAACGTAAGGCACGGATCACTGACAACGACGCCACATCACTGGCCACCGATGATATCGTGGGCACACAGTAAACTAACGCCTGCGATGACTTATGGCCATAGACCATGCACAAGCGACGGCTCAAAGCCACAGACCATCGGTTCGACGACGCACATGAATTGAGGAGGGAAGTAGGGATGACGCGCAGGAGCTGAGGACATGGTGGGTTCGACGAGACAACGATGACGGTTATCCTTGGCCCATATCATCGGCGATAAGTCAACCGTAGACCACCGGTTTGACACACTGAGAATGGGGATGAAAGTTGGGTAGATGCACGGGAGAGGGGGAGGGCGGTGCGGTTGACGATTCGATGAAGCCGAGGATGAGTAAGGGGGAATAGGGCTGAGGTGAGGGAGAAGGTGGTCAGGGCGGTGAGGGAGAAGGTGGTCGGGAAAAAGGCTGGTGGATTTTAGGATTTTTCAAATAATTCAATTTTTTAAGAGGAAGGGCATAAAAGGAATAAATAGACAAATTGTGCAGGATATAGTAAAAACTTGTGTAGGATTTAGCAACCGCGTATAATATTTCTTATACTCCTACCAAATAAAAATATATTATTCTATATGTATATAGTCACATATAACATATTCCCTAATTATCTCTAATATCTCCTCACAAACTCATGATAATTTGTTAAAATTTTCATGAGTTTGCACAAATAAAAAAATAAAATATCCGTCTTCTTCGGCTTCATTAACTCTTCATCTTCGCAAGGTTGGTAAAATAAACGAGTACAAGACTCGTCGAACTATCAGTATTCGAACAAGAACGTTAATCTTTTTGGACTTGTCGAACGAGAATTAATTTGTATGAACCCTAATCGAACCTAACAAATTTCGGTAAAACGGAAAATATCCGTAAGTTTCAAGATTTTGAGAACATTAAGCTTTTCGAACTCCAAATAAATCAATTTAAGTACCTCCTTGAACAAAGAAGACAATTTAAATCAAGTTTCAGAGAGACAGGAAATGATTTTTTTCGGATTCGTTTCATCAAAAACATCTTCTCGGGGACTCAGGGACGGTTGTTTATTTTCTTTTGAAGAGACACGTCCAAGCAATCCAATGGAAAGTCAGCAAAGTGCATCTCCTAAGAGCATCTTCAATGGACGACAACAATACATTGTATGTAGTTTGACTTGCCAACTCGGTTTTTAAGCTACTCTGCTTTTAAGCTACAACCCGCTCCAATGGAAAGCTACAACACTTTGTAGCTTATATGGGTCCCACCTTATAATTTTCATCAATTATAAAATTTACTTTTTTTTTTCTTCATTCAAGCTACATGCTTGGAAGAGCTACAATGCTCATCATAAGCTACACATGTTATTTCCTACTCCAATGGTAAGCTACTTGCTTGCAATTTTACAAATATTGCAAGCAAGTCCTTAAATCAAACCATTGGAGATGGTCTAATGTTTGTAGGAACAGATCATGCATGTACATGATCTTAAAAGACTCTATGCATGGCAACGTAAATATTTTGGAATTTTTTTTTTTGAAAGATCAATTACTACAAAGTCCTGCCGGTGGGTACCGTAGATTATAACCCACAGGCAAGAAAGCAGAAGCAAATATTTTTTTTAGAGTTCTCAAGAAAGTGGCTCTGATATCATGTTAGATTCGTATATGGGCCTCGACCGCGGTCGTCGAGGAGGAGAGAGTGCCTACTTTACAAGTTCAAGGAGGATCCATCCCCAAACCAATTGGCAATGGGAGGAGTAGCCCCTTGACTAATAAACTAGATTACACTTCTCTCTTTCTCTAATGTGTGATAACCTTACATGTGATTCTTCACATGCCCCCTCACATGTGATTCTTCACACGCCCCCTCACATGTCAGATCTCCTTTTCGATCGATCGACAGAAACGCCATTGTTTTTCGAACCTGTTTCATCGAGCCGGAACATCGTCGTTTTACAGACCCGCCAGATAGTGGCCCAATTGATCTGACGCTGATCTGACCAGCCACCATGTCGCTGATTTGACGCCGGCTATGCCGAAACTGCTCCGATGCCGGTTATCCCCAAGCCATATTGCTCTAGCTACTGATTCTGCGCGACTACCATCATGTTTTTCTCCATCCGCCATAGTTGCGGGTACCACTTCCCTTCTCCGGCAACTCACTTCATCGAACTCTCACCGTTCATTTCCGACTTTCCGGCGCGTCTCCTTCTCAGATGAGTTATTTACTTCAAACTTATTATTGATTTTAGATCTACTAGCTAATCGACTGGAGATTAATGTGTCGGTGACTCGGTAATGGGGTCTGGGGTTAGCCTGCGACGATTAAGGGTGGTGGCGAAGGGAAATAGGCGACGATGATGTGGTATTTGTGAGTGGTTGTGGGTGGCTCGGAATGATGGCGAAATGGGTGAGGAAATGTGTCGAATGATATGTTATGTAGCATTCTAGAAAGTAGTTTGAACTTGAGTCACTGTATGTCAGGGAGAAGATACATCAAATGTGAGTCATTGCTAGTCGTGGAAGTTGTAAGTCATGTAGCCATTGCTAGTATTCTGGAAGTTGTTGTGCTAATCATTTGCTATTTGGTCAAATTGATTCAAACTATCATCTTCACCTTAAGAGGACAATCCTTCACCTTTAATTTTTTTTGTGCGGAAATTGTAGAAGTCCTTTCTTTTTGGTCATCCAAATTCTGTTTTAGTATCATCAAATTGTAAATTTTAGTATCTAGTAATTTAAAGGAGTCTATCTAGCAACTATATGTATCTAACAACTTAAAGAAGTGTATCTAGCAATTTAAAGGAGTGTATCTAGCAGTTTAAAGAAGTGTATCTAGCAGTCTAAAGAAGTGTATCTAGCTACTATATGTATCTAACAACTTAAAGAACTGAATCTAACAATTTAAAGGAGTGTATCTAGTAGTTTACAGAAGTGTATCTAGCAGCCTAAAGAAATGTATCTAGCAATTTAAAGGAATATATTTAGCTAGCTAGATGTATGTATCTAGCAACTTAAAAAAATGTATTTAGCAATTTAAAGGAGTGTCTTTAGCTAGCGAGATATATGTATCTAGCTACTTAAATGAGTGTATCAACCTGTTTAAAGAAGTGTATCTAGAAATTTAAAGGAGTGTATCAACCTGTTTAAATAAGTGTATCTAACAATTTAAAAGAGTTTATCTAGTAGTTTAAAGAAATGTATCCAGCTAGCTATAGAGTAACTCAAAAAAGTATATCTAGCATGTTAAAGATATTTATCTAGCATTTAAATATTTGGTTTGTATCTCCCAACTGACATTATTTTTACTACTCCATCCGTAGTATTCACCATTTAATTACTACGGAGTAGAACCTAATATAGAATAAAACGTGTCTGTAACAACCCGAAAAATACCCAATTTTTCTAGTAAAAATATTTACTAACACTTTTCAGTAGAACTTAAGTTTTTAAAATAGGAATTTTTGTTCCGAGTCTTATTTTGAAATTCCGCGTTCGTATTTGGAATTTCTGAGGGATTTCATGAAAAGACCGTTTTTAGTCATCTTTGACTTTTCTTGACTTTTAAGTCGTCTTTGACTTTTCCTTGACTTTTTAAAGTCGTCATTGACTTTTTCTTGACTTTTAAGTCGTCCTAAACTTTTCTTGACTTTTAAGTCATCTTCGACTTTTCTCGACTTTTCAGTCAACTTTGACTTCCGTTGACTTTTTCCCGACTCGCCTCATAAGTTTGAAGACCGAAATTTTATTTAAAAAAATAATATTTTTGATTTATTTTTATTTAGATTTATTAAGATTTATCATAATTTAATATAATTATTTTGAATTTATTCGGAAAGTAAAGAATAACGTTTACGGTTTTAACCGAACGTCATTTAACTATTCCCGAGTCATCGTAAATCCCGTAACAAAATCGAAACTCGACGTTGGCATGAGTCACACGCGCGTGTCATCGCTTTCCACTCACCATTAGATATTTTATTTATTTTGATTAAACTAATCAAAATATCTAGATATTTATTAACTTTATCGATCAGTTAACGAAAATTACGCAAATCGTTTACAAAACTGACCCGACAGTCACCATATCACACGGTTTTTCATCTCTCTTTGACCTTGATATTTTCTTTCTTTTCATTACAATAACATAATATCTTGATATTTAATTCAATTAACTTAATATCTAATTAATTACGGTAATATAATTATTATACCGGGTCAATTTCATAACAACAATTTCAAACCCAACTCACTATTTTGCTCTATAAACTCACGGCTCACACACTCCACTTTACTCACAAACAACTTTTAATTTTTCAACAAATCAAATTAAGATCAAAATATCACTTTCTTTAATCGTTCTTGAGCGTTCTTCGCGTTCTTCATCCGTTCTTCATCGTTCTTGAGCAAAACCTTCATAAAACCTTCATTTCTTAATTAAATCCTTCCTAACTTATATTTCTATGATCTCCTCTTCGCCTCCCATCTTAGTACGGTGTATTCTTCAATTTCCGGCAAAACGTTTTTCAACATCATTATGAAAATCAAATTTTGAATTCTAATAATGGTTTGCTTGTAATTTCTTATAGGGGAAGACTTTGAAGACGAGTTTGGTGACTCGTATATCTTAGGAGAAGACTAGAGGACGGGTTTCTTAGTTCTTAGTTCTTATTATTGTGGTGCTACTTGATTTTAGCTAGCTAAGGTAACGATTCCGAGTTACTCGACGGATAAATGTTACATAGCTTTGGTTTTTCTTTAGTTTTGGTTCATCTTTAGTTTTTGTTCATATTATTATGATTTTATGATTTTTAGTTAGTAACATGTTAAGTAGTAGTTATTATGGTGTTTTATGATTTTATAACATGTTGGTTGTTCTTGATGAATTTGGATGATTCTTCATAATCATGATTTTTGTATGATTGATGGTTGTTTTGATTGTTTAAAAAATGGATGTTGTTAATTAAAAACATGTTAGAATTAATGTGGAATTTGGGGTGGTTGTTTAAGTGGTGGCCGGAATTAGTGGTGGTGGTGAACCGGACCAGACCGGCCGGTCCAGGCCGGTTCAGACCCGGTCTGGGCTGGTCCATGGTGGGTCCGGGGGTTGGTCTTTGGGTTGTGTCGATGTTTGATTGTTTAATTGTTGTTTGGCGGGTTTTAATTATGTTAAAGCATGCGGGAATTAATTAGAAACGGTTTTTAGTAAAACCGTTAAAAAAGGCCAAAACAGCCATTTTTAGCAAAACAGGCCCGTGGGGCCCATCTAAGCCCATGTGGGTCCGGCCCAACTCAGCCCGTGGGTCCCACTTTGGGACTTGTGACGGTTTTGAGTTATCGTCATTTTTATCGTGTTTTGTAATATTTAGCAAGTGGGAAATATTAATAAGTAAAATATTTAATTAAAAAGGTTTTTCATAAAATTATTATTTCTAACATGTTAGAAATTATAAGACGAGATCGTAGTTTAAATTTATATCCTTTAAGTCAAGCGGGGGGTTACGTAAAATGTAATAATTCACATGTTAGAAGTTTTAATAATATAACATGTAAGGAATATGTTGATTTTATGTCTATGTGATAAAGACTCTGTTTCTAGCCGGTTTGATTCAACGGGTTTGGTCAAACTAAGATCTAGTCAGCCCCGATTTGACCGATGACCCGTCGCGGGACTAGGGTCGGGGATTTGTCTTCAAGTAAGGTTGTATTTAATTATTGAATTAGCCTTAGTAGATATGAGGCGATATGATATTTGATTATTAATTGATATGCAATTAGTCACATGATAGGATGTTTTCCCGTGACTGTTTGATTATATGGTTGGTGTCGTGTTGACTAAGTACCCAGAGAGAATTATGAGTATATGGCGTCTTGACCATTCTAATTCTAAATGAGGAGATTGGCCATGACATGATAGGCAGGGGTACTGTCTTTAACGGTATATGTTCACTGCTTGATAGCTTTTGTGTCACTGGCTTGGGCCTTTTGATACCAAGCCGGGGGCATGGCATCATAAGAGTTCCGCTTTGGGAAGGGAGCCAGCTTAAGTACTAGCCATCTCTGCTTAGGGGGTCGCCTAGCAGAGTTTCTCATGTACGGTTATGTAATGAGACAGGGAATGGGTTAGCTGTTGTCGCTAGGTCTGATCAGTCTAGGGATAGGATGTTTTCCTACCTTGTGGTATAGACTCGAGTTACAGATGACTATGGGCCGTGCTAGGAACTTATGCCTGTTTGTAGAAGTATTGGTCTTTCATGTTTGTATGATTCTATGAGTTTTAGAAGGTGAGATGCAAGCCGGCTAAGATTGATAGAGTTTGGATTACCGATTGTTAACTGATTCACATGATTACGTGTGATTAGGGTTTGAGTGTATCACGGCCATGTTTCTGAGAGGAACCTCTGAGCTAGCATACCAGCTTCCCTACCTCGAGTTATAGTTTATTATCGGTTTCACATGATAGCTTTCACATGCTAGGTTATTTGTTAGTTATCTGTTTCATAACATGAAAAGCATATCATATATGTTAAAGTTTTGTATTTTCCATATACATCTCTTTTATGTATTCATGTTTTATTAAACTCGACATTTCGTGGCTGGGAGAACTCGGAGCTACTCCCCACTGACTGTGGCTTCTGTGTTTATATTTAATGCGGTTGGCAGGTTTGTGATGCATACATTGGGTACATTGACGAGCTAGCGAGCGAAGTATTTACCTTGGACCGATATTCGGTTCTTTAGGATTGTATATTATTATACACTCTTTTATTTCGTATTTATACGGGAGATATGTCTCCCGTTTTGGATAATTTTTATGTATAATATTATTTCCTTTTTTGTTATGAACCTTTTTATTTAAGACACCTTGTTATGTATTTTCATCTTTTATTTAGTTAAATTATTTTTTTCTTTCCGCAAATTTGAGGGTGTCCAGTTGGTATCAGAGCATTTTTGCTCCCGACGCACGTTTGTGTACCCTAGTATAAATAACTTGACCTTAATAAAATAATAAACTTGTGAGATAGAATGGTAGGATGGGTAGATTAGGATTTATGTTGTAGTCTATTTGTTTATGCTAATTGTTAGGAGTAACTTAATTTGTTTTGTTCTTATGAAGATGGTTGGACCTTGGGTAGAAGAGATCGTTGTTGGTACCAACCAGGTCCCTCCTCATAGAGAAGACATTTGCCAAGGAGGCTATGCTTGGGTGGCTAGCCAAATTGCTAGGAGCAATATTACGCCTTATGGTGGAATATGTGTTACCTAGAAGGAGTATCCTCTACCGAAGATTTGAAGATTTACAAACTTAATTAAAGTGAATTCCTTCTTCATCTATGAATTCTCTCGTCCTTATTGTATTATGCTCTCTTCCTTCTATCTAGGTGCTTCTTTCTCTTCCAACCTATTTGCCTCTTGAAAATTTCTCTTGATAGTTCCTCCATCTTTCCATTGGTATCCTTACCTCCCTCTTGTAACATTTTTCTGGATGTCATAACCATCGGTTAGTGGTATATTATACTTAGTCGGAAGAACTTTGAATCTTGTGGAATATTTGTGTTTGTTAGAATGAACTTGGGATTTGAGGAAAATGGTATAGATCTAATTTCACCCTATGGTGGTGAGAATTGGTACCTTGAGGAGGAAGTTTTGAATATGGTACCTAACCATCCTATTAAGGTAGTTTCATGTTCAGATGATTATAAGGATTTGAGGATAAACTTAGGATGAAACTCTCCTAGTGGTTTTAGACTATGAAAGTTTAATGTTGCAATATCGTTTTGAGGATCGAAATAATCATAATGATAGTTGGTAGTTGTGGTTAAGAATTTTAGTGATTCTTTAAGTGTTACTTGGGAAATTATGGTCTTTAAATGTTGGACCCTAATGGGAATAATTACCTTGTGGAATTTTGGATTTGGATGATCAAACTTGAGGAATATTGTTATAAGCAAAAACCGATGTATTGAGAGTTTGGAAGAGATAAATAAATTGATTTACGGTTGCATTGCCCTATGTTTGGCAAAAGTTAAGTGAAATGAGATTTGTGTGACTAATCTCTTTGAGTTTTTGTGATTCAACTTTTGAGGATGAGAAAGTTCGGTGTTAATAATTTAGGGAAATGAATTTTTGGAATAAATTAGATCAAAGGATTTCATAGTAAACTCTTTTACCTTGTGGTTGTTAGCGGCCTTGTTTCCCTAATTATAAATATTTTGATGGTGATGTCCAATAAGAGTTTTGATGGAGCTAAGAAGATTAGAGTTCGTAATGAATCTTTCATGGGTTGTTAGTTATGGAGTTTACCGTACCGATGGACCTTAGAAGATTTTAATTAAATTTGAATAATTGGGAGTTGTTACTCGATGTGTCATGCTTATGAAATATTTTGGTAAGAATCCGATGATTGAAAATGTTGAGGATATATTGCACTCTCTTGAGGACTAGATTCTGGTGCAGTTAATGTTGGCAAGTTACGATCGACATTTGAATTTTCATAGATGGAAGATAGTATTGTGGTTCATTCCTTCTTTCTTCCCTCTTTCTATTCGATTTATTCTGGAGAATATTCCGTTCCTTCTATCGAAGATCATCTCGTATAGATAGATTACTAGAAGCTTTAGTTAGAAATTTTAGGCATAGATAGTAGAGTTATTACCTTTACTATGAAATTTTAGAACTAAAAGCTTTTGGAAATATTTTAATGATTTCAAGTATTTTACCGTCAAGGAGTGTTGAGACTTGTTATTGGAGACGTTCGATAACTAGTTTTCTCATTTATTGATGCGAAAATGTATCTTTTAAAGTCTTTGACTTGGGACGTCGATGTTCTTAACAACTGACGAGAACCTTCCGCCCCATTGATAAGACCCTATTTTTTTATTACAAATATATTTTTAACAGTTTTGGAAACTAGACCTACAATTATATGTTACTTTCCTTTCTTCTAAGTTTCGAGGACGAAACTTTTTAAAAGGAGGGGTGATTGTAACAACCCTCTAAAGTACCCTATTTTCTAGTAAATATCTTACGGAATCTTTTCAGCAAACTTACGGTTTTAATATAGAATTATTGTTTCCAGTCGAAATTTTGAAATTCCGAGTTCGTATTTGGAATTTCTGCGAGATTCCAAGGGAATCCCGATTTTAAGTCAACTTTGACTTTCGTTGACTTTTTTCCGACTCGCCTTGTAATTTTGAAGACCGAAATTTTATTTAAAAAAATAATATTTTTAATTTATTTTTATTAAGATTTATTTAGATTTATGATAATTTAATATAATTATTTTGAATTTATTCGGAATTAAAGAATAACTTTTACGGTTTAATCCCGAACATCATTTAACTATTCCCGAGTCATCTTAAATCCCGAAATAAACCCGAAACCCGACTTTGGCATGAGTCACACGCCCATGTCATCTTTTTCCACTCACAATTAGATATTTTAAATTGTTTCGATTAAACTAATACAAATATCTAAGATATTTGTAGCTTTATCGATCCGTCCGTTTAAATTACGCAAATCGCTCAAAATCAGACCCGATTCCTCTCCTATCCACACGGCTCCTCTTCCTCTAATAAGGCTAGATATTTTTCTTTCTTTTGATTACAATAACATAATATCTAGATATTTGATTTAATTAACTTAATATATAATTATATCTAATCAATTACCGTAATATAATTATTAAACCCGAGTCAATTCCGTAACAACAATTTCAAAACCCGACTCCATATTTCTTCTATATGTACACGGCTCACTCACCACACTTACTCACTAACTACCTTTTCATTTTACAATAAATCAAATTAAGATCTAATTAACACTTTCTCTAATCGTTCTTCATCGTTCTTCGTCGTTCTTCATCGTTCTTCATCGTTCTTGAGCAAAATCATCATAAAACCTTCATTTATTATTCAAATCCGTCCTAACTTATATTTCTAGAATCTCCTCTTCGCTCTCCATCTTCAAGTACGGTTTATTTTCAATTCCGACAAAATCGTTTTCAACACTTTAATTATGGAAAATCAAGTTTTAATTCTAACAAATAGTTTTCTTGTCATTTCTTATAGGGGAAGATTTTGAAGACGAGTTTGGTGACTCGTATATTTTAGGAGAAGATTAGAAGACGGGTTTCTTATTTACTTAGTTCTTATTTTTTTGGTGCTACTTGATTTTGCTAGCTAAGGTAACGATTCCGAGTTACTCGACGAATTAATGTTACATATCCTTTGTTACTTTTGTTTTGGTTCATCTTTGGTTTTGTTCATGTTGATGTTATTTATGGTTTTTGGTAGTAACATGATAAGTTGTTGTTTTATTATGTTGTATGAAATTTTGGCATGGTTATTGTTCTTGACATATTTTTATGATTTGTTCATAATCATGATTTTTGTATGGATGGTTGTTAAAATGGTTGTTTGATAATTAAAACATGTTGGAATTAATTTGGTGTTTGTTGTTGTTGAACCGGGTATGATGGCTGGAAAAACCAGCCCAAACCAGCCCCAAACCAGGCCGGTTCAGGCCCGGTCCAGGCCGGTCTGGATTGGTCCGGATTTGGTCCGTTGGTTTTGTGTCGATGTTTGATTGTTTTGTTGTTGTTTTGACGTGTTTTAACTATGTTAAGCATGCGGGAAAATATTAAGATACGGTTTTAGAAAAGTCGACCAAAATAGCCAAACTAGGCCAGTTCTTGTCACGGCCCAAAACAGGCCGTGGGTCCTACCCTTGGACTTGTGACGGTTTTAGAGTATTGTTATTTTATCGTGTTTTGTAATATTTAGCAAGTGGGAAATTTTAATAAGTAAATTATTTAATTAAAAGCTTTTCATTATATTATTATTTCTCACATGTTAGAAATTATAATACGAGATTATAGTTAAATTTGATATCCTTTAAGTCAAGCGGGTTTTTAGTAAGATTTAATAAATCACATGTTAGAAGTTTTAATAAAATAACATGTAATGAATATGATGATTTTTATGTTCAAGTCTATATGGTAAGGACTCTGTTTCTAGCCGGTTTGACCAAACGGGTTTGGTCAAACTAAGATCTAGTCAGCCCCGTTTTGACTGATGACCCGTCGCGGGACTCGGGTCGGGGATTTGTCTTCAGGTAAGGTTTTATTTAATGAATGAATGAATGAGCCTTAGTAGATATGAGGCGATATGATATTTGAATATGATTTATATGCAATTAGTCACATGATAGGAAGTTTTTCCCGTGACTGTTTAATTGTATGATATGTGTCGTGTTGACTAAGTACCCATAGAGAATTATGAGTATATGGCGTCTTGACCATTCTAATTCTAAATGAGTATCTTGGACCCTGACATTGATAGGCCGTACTATCTTTAACGAGCATACGGAGTTTGCCGCTTGATAGCTTTTGTGTCTCGGCTTGGTGGGTTTATATCCAAGTCGGGGCATGGCTGCCATTGCTTCCACTTTGGGGATTGGAGCCAGCTTAAGTACTAGCCAACCCTTTGGTGGATCTCCTTAGGGGTACTCATGTGATGAGTCTTGGATGCGATGTTTTTCCGCATTTCTCTGGGTCTGCGCAGTCTAGGTTTAGGGTTGAGTCGTATCTTGGACATGTTTCTGAGAGGAACCTCTGAGCTAAGATATGTGCTTTGGATCTGGGCCATGTCATTAGTGTGACCGCTGAGCTTAGATGTGTGCTTGGTATTTGGGCCATGTTACCGGAGTGACCGCTGAGCCTAAATATTTAAGTATATCCTACCTCGTGGTATAGACTCGAGTTACAGTCGACTATTGACGGTGCTAAGAACTTATGTCTGTTTGTAGAAGTATTGGCCTTTCATGTTTGATGATTCTATGAGCTTTAGAAGGTGAGATGCAAGCCGGCTAAGGTTGATAGAGTTTGGATTACTGATTGTTAACTGATTCACATGATTACGTGTTGATTAGGGTTTGAGTGTATCATGGCCATGTTACAGGGTAACCTCTGAGCTAGCATACCTGCTTCCCTACCTCTTGTTATAGTTTATTATCAGATTCACATGATAGCTTTCGCATGATAGGTTATATGTTAGTTAATTGTTTCATAACATGAAAAGCATATCATATATGTTAAGGTGTTGTATTTTCAATATACATTGCTTTTATGTTATTCATGTTTAATTAAACTCGACATTTCGTGGCTGGGAGAACTCGGAGTTACTCCCCACTGACTGTGGCTTCCGTGTTTATATTTAATGCGGTCGAAAAGGTGGTGAATGCATATTTGGGGTACATTGACGAGCTAGCGAGCGAAGTATTTACCTTGGACCTATATTCGGTTCTTAGATTGTATATTATTATACACTCTTTTATTTCCGTATTTATACGGGAGATATGTCTCCTGTCTTGTATAATTCATATGTAAAATATTAGTTTCCTTTTTGTATGAACCTTTTTATTTATGACACCCTTTGTTATGTATTAAATTATTTTTTTTTCTTTCCGCAAATTTGAGGGTGTCACAGTCCAGGTTTAGACTAGGACCGTATTATTATCGTCGTTCTACCAGGAGGAAATGAGTCTACATGTACGAAATGTTAATCGTGTATGCGTTCAGGCAAATGTTTTTTCCCGTGGAAGCGATTTTAATCATATTTTCTATGTACATGGTGCTAGTGTGTGTCATTTACTGTGAGAGTTGTTGTCAACATATTCGTACATTTGGATGGATGATTATATGATTGATTATTTGTGACTATTGGATGACTGGGCGTGGTTTATATGTCGAGTCTCAATCTCATCAAGTATATGCCGCTAACGGTGAGATGCAAGCCCTAGTGAGCATATGGTTGCCTAAGAGTGTCTTCCCCGAGCCTATCTATAATATGATGCTTACCGTTTTGTACTTCATTCACCAATATCTTTATATATTTAAATGCCTATTTATCCTTCTTGTAATTCGCATGTATATTTATATATGCATGCTTATACTTTCGTATTACCGTTTAAGTATGTTATTTGTGATATGGTTGGGAGAACCCGGAGTTGCTCCCCACTGACTGTGGCGTTCATGTTTTTCATGGATGAACAGGTTGCTTGGATGGATTTTGCTTGTTAATTTTGGGTTCGGGTGTGAGCTAGCGGGCGTTGGCCTCGACGATTAACCCCTAGACGTTTCTTAGCTAGTTGCTAAATAACTTTGATGTTTGATAACATTTTGAGAGACTACGTCTCTTGTAGTATATTCTACTTTAGTTTGTATTTATTTGACATTCCTCGTACTTTTATCTTGGCATGTAAAAGGTTTTAAAAATACCGTAATTTCCACTATATAACGCTCCCGACGCACACACGTGCACCCTAAACTTAAACTACTTGACCTTGAAATAATAAATGAGAGATGGGTAGAGATTAAGGACTTTACTTGGTAGTCTATTTGTTTATGCTAAGTGTTAGGATTAACTTCATTTGTTTTTGTCTCTTATGAAGATGGTTAGATTTCGAGTGGTAGAGAATGTCATTCTTGAGGCTCTTACTCAAGTTCTGAGGAACCAACAAGATGCGGCTAATGCTTATGCCGACCAAGTCCCTCCTCATAGAGAAGATAATCACCAAGGAGGCTATGTTTGGGTCGGTGGCTCGCCAAATTGCTAGAAGCAAGATCACGCTGTATGGTGGTGAACCGGACCCTATCGAGCTCTCGGAGTGGTTTCGAGAGATGGAAAAGCAATTCGACTTGTACCAAGTCCGTGAAGAGGACAAAATCAGGATTGCTAAGCACTTCCTTGTTAGGGAAGGTGACAATTGGTGGGCGATTGCTAATCCCACCGCTACTCTTGAAGTCAATTTCAACTGGAATAATTCAAGGCTCTTGTTGAAGGACGATTTTATCCTATGGAGCTCAAGCAACAAAGGCTCAAGGAATTCATTGATTTCAAGCAAGGTGACTTGACGGCTCAAGACTTCACCACTCAATTCAACAAGCTTGCTCACATTGCACCAAGGCTCATCAAGGATAATGAAGACTGAGCTTTTTACTACCGTAATAAGCTTAGTGCTTTGCTCCAAAGAAAAGTAAGGAGAAATTCTACCTCTTTTGGAGAATTATTTGATGATGCCCTTTGGGCCGAGAACTCCATGAAGGCCATCAAGGATGAAGCAATGATGAAGAGTCCCCCTCCTTCCGTCTCACCTAGGTCAAATTTCTATGGGAAAAGGTTGTTTACTCCTTCGTCTTCCAATGCTTATGCCAACAAGAGGAGATTAAATCCTCCCCCAAATGCAAATACAAGTACTCCTTTAATTCCCCGAGCTACTTCTAACGTGGCTCATAGGCCCTATGCTCCTCCTCACGCTCAAGGTCGCTTATGTAATCGTTGTAGACAACCACACCACCCCTGTGTAGCATGTTTCAACCGACCTTATGTTTGCTTCTTTTGCCAAAAGACGGGTCACCGTTATGATGATTGCCCCGATCGGAAGTTGCCCCCTCCAATTGCCAAACCCAAGGGTTCTATCTTTATTCTAAGCCGAGCCGAAGCCGATGCTCATGCTCATGCAGAGATAATTACGGGTATTGTCTCAATTTTAGATCAACCGTGTCTTATTCTATTTGATACCGGTGCATCCATGTCCTTTGTGTCTTCAACTTATGTTGATAAGTTATTTATCAAGCCTAGTTGTAGTGAGGATACTTCCATATCCTTACCATCCGGAGAAATTATCTCATGTTCTACTCTTTAACCTAATGTTCCTATCTCTATTGCGAGTACTATCTTTCCCGCTAATCTCCTTAAGTTTCCTCTAAGAGAGTTCGATGTAATTCTACGTATTGATTGGTTAGCGTTATACCATGCTAGATTCGAGTGTAGAGATCAAAAGATTTATTTAAAGAGTCCTTTAGGAGTTAGAATAACCTATAAGGGAACTCATTCCCGAAAAGGAGTGCAATTGATGTCCGCGATGAAGTTGGTGAGTATGGTAAGAAAGGGTCACCAAACATTCTTGTGTATTGTGACTTCTACAACCACTTCCTTACCAAAGATTGAATAGGTGCCTATAGTATGTGAATTTGTTGATGTATTCCCCAAAGACTTGCCCAGGATCCCTCCCGAGCGTGATGTTGAGTTTTCCATTGATCTTGTGCCCGGATCTGGACCCATAACTAAAGCTCCATACCGTATGACTCCAACCGAATTGAAATAGTTAAGGAAACAACTTGATGATATGATTGAAAAAGGTTTCATTCGACCAAGTGCCTCACCTTGGGGTGCTCCCGTTCTCTTTGTGAAGAAGAAAGATGGTTCCATGAGACTTTGTATTGACTACCGTGAGTTGAACCGAATTACAATCAAAAATAGGTATCCTTTGCCAAGAATTAAAGATTTGTTTGATCAACTAAAGTGTGCTTCTACTTTTTCCAAGATTGATTTGAGATCCGGATATCACCAAATTCCCGTTCGTGATGCCGATATACCAAAGACCGCTTTTAGTACAAGATATGGTCACTTTGAGTTCAAAGTGATGCCATTTGGATTAACTAATGCTCCCGCTATTTTCATGGATCAAATGAACCGCACCTTTAGTGAGTATCTTGATAAGTCTGTAGTGGTTTTCATTGACGACATCCTTATTTTCTCCAAGACCGAAGAAGAGCATGCTATTTATCTTAGGACTATTTTGGGTGTCCTTCGTCGTCAAAAGTGGATTGCCAAATTCTCCAAGTGTGAATTTTGGTTACCTAGAGTGTCCTTTCTTGGGCATGTAAATTCTAAAGAAGGTGTAATGGTAGACCCTTCTAAAATTGAAGCCGTTGTTGATTGGAAGAGTCCAACCGATGTTAGAGAAGTCCAAATTTTTCTTGGTTTAGCTGGTTACTACCGTAGATTTGTCAAGTATTTCTCAAAGCTTGCTAGACCGATGACTCAATTGTTGAAGAAAGAAACCAAGTTCCTATGGAATGAAGCTTGTGAAGCCGCTTTTCAATAGTTAAAGAAAAGGTTGACTACCACCCCGGTGTTGAGTTTACCTGAAGATGGTGTGGACTTTGATGTCTATTGTGATGCTTCCAAAATGGGATTGGGTTGTGTACTTATGCAAAGTAGGAAAGTGGTTGCTTATGCCTCGAGATAATTGAGAGTTCATGAAAAGAACTACCCTACTCATGATTTGGAATTAGCCGCCGTGGTTCATGCCTTGAAAGTGTGTAGACACTATCTTATTGGTGTTCATTGTCGCATATTTACCGATTACAAGAGTTTGAAGTATATATTTACTCAAAAGGAGCTGAATATGAGACAAAGAAGATGGTTGGAATTGGTGAATGATTATGATTTTGAGTTGCTATACCATGAAGGAAGGCCAATGTTGTTGCCGATGCTCTTATTAGGAAATCTTCTCATTCCTTGAATGCTATGTGGGTATTACCCGATGATCTTTGTTTGAGTTTAGAAAGTTGAAATTGGAGTTCGTGGAACGTGGATTTGATTATGTGGGTGCTATGGTTGCCGAACCTGTTTTCCTCCGCGAGATCCGCGAAAGCCATGTTGATAATCCTACCTACAAGTCTATTCAAGCCAAGCTTCTAGAAGGAAAAGCTAAAGACTTCAAGATTTATGACAAAGGTGTCCTTCGACTCCATGACCGTTTGTTTGTACCTAATGCTCTTGACTTGAGAAAGCGAGTTCTTGATGAAGCTCACCTTTCCACTTATTCTATCCACCCCGGAGGTGATAAAATGTATAAAGACTTGAAGCTACAATTTTGGTGGCCGAATTTGAAAGGCGATGTTGTGTCCTATGTTGGAAGATGTCTTACTTGCCAACAAGAGAAAATTTAACACAAGAGGCCCGCTGGATTGCTAAAACCTTTGGATATTCCACTATGGAAGTGGGAATCTA
Source organism: Heliosperma pusillum (assembly GCA_022085475.1). NCBI lineage: Eukaryota > Viridiplantae > Streptophyta > Magnoliopsida > Caryophyllales > Caryophyllaceae > Heliosperma > Heliosperma pusillum. The sequence continues at coordinate 235,477 of JAIUZE010075380.1, forward strand.
TTTCTATGGATTTTTTCTTGGCTTTGCCAAGGACCATTGGAAGTAAAGATGTCGTTTGGGTTATTGTTGATCGTTTGACCAAGAGTGCTAGATTCATCCCGATCAAAGAGACTTGGATTTTAGATCGTTTAACCAAAGCCTATGTTGATGAGATTGTTAGATATCATGGTGTTCCCAAAGAGATCATATCCGGCCGAGATCCGAGGTTTTGTTCGAGATTTTGGAAGGCCTTACAGGAAGCCATGGGTAGTAAGTTGTTGATGAGTACCGCATTCCATGCCGCTACCGATGGTCAGACCGAGAGGACTATTCAGACTTTAGAAGACTTGCTTAGGGCTTGTGCACTCGACTTTAAATCTAATTGGGAAAAGAGTCTACCGTTGGTGGAGTTTTCTTACAACAATAGTTATCATGCCTCGATCAAGATGGCTCCTTATGAAGCTCTCTATGGAAGAAAATGCCGAAGTCCTATTTGTTGGGATCAATTGAGTGATGTTCGTGACTAAGGCTTCGATGTTCTTGTTGAAACCATTGATCATGTGAAGGTCATTCGTGATAGAATGAAAGCCGCTCAAGACCGACAAAAATCTTATGCCGATGTCCGAAGAAGACCGTTAGAATTTGATGTTGGAGATAAAGTGTTCTTGAAAGTATCTCCGATGAAGGGTGTTAAAAGGTTTGGTGTAAAGGGTATATTGAGCCCGAAATACATTGGACTCTTTGATATTGTGAAAAGAATTGGTGTCGTAGCTTACAAGTTGGACTTGCCCCCGAATTTGAATAAAGTTCATGATGTCTTCCATGTTTCTCAATTGAGGAAGTATATTAGTGATCTAAGCCATGTCTTTCAAGCTGAAATGCCCGAGCTAGAACCGAATTTGTCCTTTGTAGAGAAGCCAATCAGCATTCTAGATCGCAAGGACAAAAAGTTGAGAAGTAAAGTGGTGCCTTTAGTGAATATTTTGTGGGGATGTGCTAATGTTGACGAAGAGACGTGGGAAACCGAAGCTTCTATGCGTATTAAGTATCCAAGCCTATTCGATTAAGGTATCTTTCTTTCGCTCAAGTTTCGAGGGCGAAACTTTTTAAAAGGTGGGGTGATTGTAACACCCGCAAATGTACCCTATTTTTATATTAAAAATATTATACGGATACTTTTCAGCGAAATTTTAGTTTTAGTCTAGAATTTATTTTCCGTGTCTAATTTAGTAAATCCGACTTCGTATTCGGACATTACTCGGAATTCCGTGTAAGATACGCCTTAAGACGCTTTTGGGCTTTCCATGTTTTTCCACTTACTCACCTTATATCCCCTTAAACCCTAAACTCCCTCATTTTCCACTTACTCCTTCTTCCTCAACAAGTAACCACCATAACCCGAACTCCATTTTTGATCAAGCTCAAGATCGGCACTACTCCTTCATCCCTTGCTCAAATCCGCTAATTTTCGTCATAATCTTTCCCTCTCGTCGTCCTCTATCTTATTTGGTAATAAAATTACCGTATTTCTCACTTTTCAATTTATCCGTCTTTCTCAAAGGTGAATTATATTCATCTTTTGTTGTCTAATTGTAGGTGGAGACCTTCAAGATCTCGACAAAGACTACTACTTAGTAGAGGAGGACCTAGACGAGCATTGAAGACGCGAAAAGGTAACGGTGAAGGTTTACTCGATATCAATACGTGTTTTAATGTGTTTTTGGATGTTAGTAAACGTATTTAGGATAGGATTAGTATTCATAGAAATAGTGTTTGTTGATGATGGTTATTGTTTGTTGATAATTGTTAATGTTTTTTGATGATAGTTGATATGTGTTGATGATTATGGATGGTTCTTGGTGATGTTTGATGATTTTCGTGTACATGTGGTCCCAGCCGGCCGACCGGCCGCCGGTTAGCTGACCGACTGGGAGTTGGCTGATGTTTTATTGATGTTACGTAATAATTTTAGTGATAAGTTAGGCTTTTAGCTTATCAAGGAAATGTCTTGTAAGAATGTGGAAAAGCTCCTTCCTCTGTTTCTCCTTTAAATAAAGAAAACTATCTAAAAATGGTGTAAGATAAACAAAAATAAAATGAAAAAAAAAGAAAAAAAAAACACGGGTTGCCTCCCAAGAAGCACTGGTTTAACGTTCCGCACGATGGATGTTCATTGAGAGATCAAGGTTCGGGAAATTAGGGCTCCAAGTGAAGAACTTCGACAACTCTTATTGTCGAATTACTGTAATAGTGCTTGAGACGGTGACCATTGACCTTGAATTTCTCACCATTTATCGTCTTAACCTCGACATAACCAAATTTGCTTACATAAGTGACAGTGAAAAGACCTGACCATCTTGTTTTGAGCTTTCCCGGACAGATTTTCAAACGAGAATTGAAAAGAAGTACTTGATCACCAATATTGAATTATCTCTTGATTATGTTCTTGTCGTGCATACGTTTTGTCTTCTCTTTGTAGAGGTGAAAGCTCTCATAGGCTTGCAAACGAAACTCCTTGATTTCATTAAGTTGCAACAACCTTTTTTCGGCGCTAAGTTTAATGTCCAGGTTAGTTCTTTGATAGCCCCGTAAGCTTTGTGTTCCATCTGCACTGGCAAAATGACACGCATTCCCGTAGACTATCCTAAAGGGTGATGTCCCAATAGGTGTCTTAAATGCTGTGCGATAGGCCCATAGCGTGTCATTAAGCTTAGTGCTCCAAATCTTCCTTAGTTTTGAGACAACTTTGTGAAGGATTGTTTTGAGTTCAATGTTCGAAAATTCTATTTGGCCACTGGTTTGAGGATGATAAGCCAAGCCTCTCCTATAGGATACTTCATATTTGGATAGTAAGGCGTCAAGTTGCTTCTCCCACAAAATTTGTTCCTCGATTAATTATGATGGCATTAGGCACACCAAAACGAGGGAAGATGATATTCTTGAAAAAGTGGACCACGGCCCTAGCATCAATGGTTGGTGTTGCAATTGCTTCCACCCATTTCGAGACATAGTCAACTGCGACTAGTATATAATGATTTTCCTTTGATGAAGGAAAAAGACCTTGATAATCAATCCCCCAGACATCGAATATTTCCAATTCTAGGATCCCATTTTGAGGCATTTCATATCTCTTTGATATTTCTCCCATCCTTTTTCAAGCATCGCATGCCATAACGAAGTCTCTTGAATCCTTTAACATTGATGGCCAAAAAAATCTAGATTGAAGAACTTTAGCCACTGTTTTTGAAGGTCCATCATGACCACCATAAGGGGAAGAATGACATCCTTCGAGCACGCCCTTCACTTTCCATTGCGGGATACATCTTCAGTACAACCCATCAAAGCAATGTTTAAAAAGGTAAGGGTCGTCCCAAATGAAGAATTTGGCATCATGTAAGAACTTCTTTATTTGATTTCAAGACATGTCGAATGATAATTGATTACCAACGATGTAATTAGAAATGTTGGCGTACCAGGTGTTGTTTCCTTAATCACCATCAACGAATCATCAGCAAAAGAATCGTTCATAGGTGTTTGTACTCCAACTTCATCAACCTTTAACCGTGAGGGATGATCAGCAACAACATTCTTAGCTCCTTTCTTGTCACGGATTTCCAAATCAAATTCTTGTAGAAGTAAGATCCATCGTATGAGCCTAGACTTTGCTTCCTTCTTTGAGAGTAATTAATTCAAAGCTTCATGATCAGTGTAAACAAAGACTCTAGATCCAATCAAATAGAAGCGAAATTTGTTTAGGGCATAGACAATAGTAAGGAGCTCCTTCTCAGTAGTGGCATAGTTGATTTGAGCTGGATTTAATGTCTTGCTTGCATAGTAAATAGCGTGCAACATTGATGGGATTTATTAGCATAACCAAATCAAACATAAATAACCCTTGGACTAGGCTAATAACAAATGAATGCATTAGGGAAGTAAGGGGTCGATCTTGGGGAGACGGATATATTTTGTAAAAGGTTATGATTGATTCTTTTTATCGCATAACGACTGATTGAGTTGAGTTGAGTTATGTCACTTTTATATTATGAATGGAATTAACTAGGAAATGAAAATGACTAAGAAATGAAAAACAATTAAACTATAAAATGGAAATAAAACTAACCTACAAATTAAATAAAACGAAAAGGTCAAGGGAATGGGATTTCACATAAAGTTCTAATTTTGTCTGGCATTGTTGATTATGATTATACCAAAGTTTAAATATCCAAGTCTCACACAGTACACTCCTTCCGGATCATTACCTACTATATGATGAATCTATCGTTCTTTCGATTATTACTAGGTCGTTAAACCATTATTGCCAGTCCTACTATATATCCCGACTTTCGTTCTTAAAATAGATGACGCCTCATACAAACATTAAATCATGACCACTAATCAAAGTTTGTGATGAAGATTAGGCAAGGAACTTAAGATATCTTAAGTAGTGTTTTAGTCAACATAATTATACTAAAACATAATCAAACTTTATACTAACCTATCCCTAGTACAAATTACCGATACATTATCAACAAAAAGATTAAAACCACAACTACTAAATTCAAGACTACTAACATAGTAATTTTTTTAGGTGATGGATTATAATAACCATGTTAATAACTATAATGAAAGTAAAGATTTTAAACTGAAATTATAAATACTATAATCTAAGTGATAAGATCATAAGATGAGACTTTATATGTAATCTAACTATGATGATGAATAGTAATATATTTAATCAAGAATCAACTACAAATTGCATGAATGCTGTAGAGTCTATTGATCGAATACGAAAGAGGGGGGGGGGGGTGAATTGAGTATTAAAAACTAGCCCCACTTATTAAATTTATATGATATGTAATTAATTATTTGATCTTATGAATTAAAATCAACTAATTAATTAATCAAAGTAAGCGCGAATAACGAAATAACGAAAAGTAAAGAGATAAGAGAGAGGCACACGATTTTTGAAGTGGTTCAGTTTCACACGTTGAAACCTACGTCCACTATTCTCGATTAATAATTTTTAGTACCTTTCTACGGATTACAAAAATTACCAACCCACTCGTATAATCAACACTATGATTATAACTCAAGGTGAGTATCGCTAAATACTCTATACTATCTTACGCTAATAAGAAAGTACAATATAACTCACACAGATTCCCGTTAAAGAATTGTAAGCTTATAATGATGTACTATTATCCAATAACGTATTTCACTCAAGCGATTGATAATAATTGATGCACGACTCTTTTAAAAAACAAACTCTAAAAATAATAAATATTTGCTCAAAGGTTTGCTTTAAAACTATTTTGGAAAATCAACACAAGTAAAATAAATAGCCGTGTGATATGTTGTGTATTTCGTCTCTTTTGTCAATTGTATGTGAATGAGTATTTATAGAAGTAGAATCATAGTAGATCTAAAGCCCTAGCATAATATTTAAGAAAGATATTTATCTTTAATACCATAAAATAATATTTGCTTATCTTTTAGAAATATCTTTATCTCAAAATATTATTTGGTTTATCTTATAGAAATATATTTATCTTGATATCTCAAAATATTGTTGTAAAGATATAGTAGAATCCTATATTAGGTAAACTAAGGAAACAACCTAGATTGGCCGAAATCCTCTAGCTCACGAAACCCTAGGAGGCACGCAACCCTAGGTGGCACAATCACTAGGTTTCACGAAACCCTAGGTGGCTCAAACACTAGGTGGGCTAATTAGGTTAACAACAAATTGAGATAGAATATATTAGACAACCCATAAGTTGTATTACTAACCAATAGAATCTCATAAATATATTCTCTATTAAAATAATTGATAAATAT